>JARHVA010004429.1:607500-650000 GCA_037957365.1 Torreya grandis | reverse complement strand
CAAACAACCTTGCATACAAAATATAGTCAAATAAGCTATATTTTCTCAACTATCAAGTAAAATTATTAAAAAAAATATTTATTTACATTTAAAAATTACAAGTTAACATGTACCTTAGTAATAATGTATGTATGTGTCTAAGATCATCAAGATGGATGAGTATATATATACACATAATATTTTCAAACTTTATCAATTACTGATGCTTTCTATCTTGCAAGAAGCCATTGAGTTTGAATCTATTTGTGTACCTGCCTTAAGGGGTGCACCAAGAAAAGGTTGGGTAGACCATTGGTGCTTCACAGGATTTTTGTCCCTATACTTCTATTTTATATCTATCTAACCATTTCCTAAACACATTCCCTAAGATTTGATTCCTTTTTTTCACCTTCCTTTATTCATTTAATTTCCTTCATTAGCCCTTCCCTAGCCTAAAATTATTTTTTAGAGTTTATGTTAAAATGTCAGCCCCATCAACCTTGTAATATAGTTGATAAAATGTATTTAGGATCTAGGTTAGCCCCTAGTTGACCTAGACAGAGACCTAATTTTTTTTAATAAAGGTACAAGGTCGATTGGGTCAACCTTATCAGCCTAAACTTTTGGAAAGAACTAGGGTTAGATCCACCTATATAAACACATCTAATTCTTAGAAAGACAACACAAGTTAATTATTCATTTGAACTTCTTTATAATCTACTCTTTTGCCACTCTACTTGAGGATTCTTATCTTAGGGTTTTTACTTGGAGAATAGTCTTGTCTTATAGAAAAGTCTTGGATGATTTGGAATTTCTTAGTGATCCTTAAAAACCAAAAAAATCTATTAAAAAGTACCTTTGTCCAAGGTAGATATTGAGTCTTGAAGAGTTCACTTCCGAGGTTAGTATCTCTATCTTTTATCCTCTCTTTAGTAGATATAAGTAGCATAACTAATGGATTTTGAATGTATTTTTCTTTCTATGCATTAGGGTCTTACCTATACATATCTTAAATAAGATTCTCTTATGCATATTTACTTTTATGTTTACTAACCCCATTTTGTGACACAAGATTTGGCAAAAACTATATTAGATTTTACTTTACTTATTATTATTTTAGTGAATATGAAAACATAGGACTTAGTTAGGGATATTATTTAGTTTTACTTGACTTGATATTTTGGAACCCTCCTTAGTGAATTTGTTATGGTAAGATATCCCTTAGCTAGGTATAGTAGATAGATATTGGTCACAACATGAATATCTAATGTACCCATAATCAAAAGTTGAAGTAGGATTTTTCTTCTTTGATCTAAGATTGATTTATAGATCTGCTGCATTTCTCATTACATACAATCTAGTGAACCCGACATGAATCTAAGATTTAAATATTTTCTTTCATGAAATTATTTTTATAATTTTATTATATTTTTCTATATTTAAAATACTTTATCAAACTAGTAATTATAGTTATAACTCTCTATTTATAGGTTTAACACATAATCACTTCAAAACAACTCTATTTTATTTATGCAAGTCTTTATCAGCTACAAGTTACTATATCGAATTGGTCGACATAGTATTATTATTTAGTTCCAAATTATAATATGGTGTCAAATAGGTTGAACTTTTCTTCTAATTATTTATACTATCATATTGGTCGACCCTATTCTTTATTCTTCTTCAGCATAGAGGGTTTTGTAAAACTTGGTCAAATCAATTAACCCAGTTTGTAGAATTTGAAAGAATTAATTAAGGCATTCCAACATAAAATTTGAAATATTAATCATATTCAAGCACACCAAGGTTCCTCTCATTCCACTCTCTATCAATTCAATACTTTCTTTAGTTTTTTTTTTCACAAGTTAGTAGTTTTCAAAACTAAAAGCCTAAATCTAACAAGGTCGACCTAGTTGACTTAGTTTTATAGACTCTCTTTTATTTGAGAGACATAGTCAACCTATTAAACTCTATTCTTAGAGACCTTGATTATATAGAACAAAAACAACCCAATTGAATTTTTTCTGTATTATTTTCATAAAGTTTATTTTGAACTGACTCTATACTATTCTAAATCAAGGAATTAACAACTATTTTCTAGTTATTCAAATTTTATTTTTAGCTATTTACATCCATATAGTAACTCACATAGTCTAAATAAGTGATTTTTAAAATTACCATTATAGTTACACTATTTTAATCTTTTTCACACACTACCAAGTCACATAACATTCAAACTACATTTAAACACTTGTCTTCTCAAGGCCTACCTACTTGGATTTCATCACCAAGGTAGAAGTTGACTTGGTTTTTTGGCCAAGTATAGATACATGGTTAGTGTTATATATTGGAAAATCACCTGGCACCCTTATCACTATGGGATTGTGAAGTAAGGGGTAAGACTAAATACCAATCTAATACCATTTACAAAATAGAACTGGTTCAACATAAACATCCTAAAACCATCCATAGGTTACCTTTCTAGTTCCCTATTTCAACTAAGACTGCTATCACATTTAAATCAATAATTTTTAATAATATAATAAAAAATAGGATGATCACTTTGTTAGAATTTTTATTTTCATATAATTGTTTTCTCTCTAATTATTTCAAGTTGTATTAAAAAAACTTATATTGTCCAACATTGGTGCAAGGTTTTATGTTGTTCACGCCAATTGGATCATTCACATTAATCTAATTTTGTGTGTGTTTTTTTTCATTATTGCTTCACTTATCTTGAAATGTTTTGCCCTATTCTAGAACAATATTGTTCTGATCAATATAGTCTCTTACAAATAACATTGTTATTCCTACGTACATTACATAGTTGAATTTTATGATTGGGTATCTTATCTTTATATTATGCCCTTTGTTCAATAGTACACAGTCAACCCATATGACTAAGTACTCTTCTTATCCTATGTTTCCATAGTACTCTATCAACCCAATCAACTTTGAACCGATTGACCAACCCTGTTATTTATCTAGCCAACTTAGTTATTTGTCTACCTGACTTTATCCTTGATTTCTATTTCTTATTTCTTAAATCATGTTCTTATCATCTAGAATCATGAAATACCCTATCATAATCTTCTTGGAAAACCTAAATCCATGTAAAAAATATATGGGGTATTCTTTTCTCCCATTCTTTACCTCCAAAGAGAAACCTCATTCTTGGATCACTTCTTCCCCTCCATATTTGGATTGCAACATGGTTCAAATCATGCCTCTAGATGAGGTAGGTGGATCAGATACTTTATATGTCTATCAATACAAACCCAATATTTAATCTTCTCAACACAATGTGGGATCAATTGACACAATTCTATCAAATGAACCCACTGGTAATCTACCTCTGAACAACCCTCCCTCTAATGATAATTTAGGGAGTCCTCCTAAAAATACTAACCAACTATTTGATATAACCCATGTTCTTTCACAAGTCATGCAACAAATGAACATAATGAAAACATCTAACACATCCCAAATGATGTAATTACAACATCATTTGATCAATATAGCTAATCAACATTTGGTTTTAATTCCTCAAAATAATCAAAACTTTATTCCTCCACCTCTTAGAGATGTCACAGAAAATGTCATTACCCAACCCATCATGAATAACAAGGTGATTCAAAACATCCAAAATAAAAATTTATCTCATTTTATTATTTCCATTTATATTGGTAACATATCTCAAACTATCAAGTATGATGGGCATAAAGACCTTGCATATTTCTTAAGGTGTTTGGAAATATTTACAAAAAGTGGATCCAAACTCATAATTTCACCACAAGTAAACTTCTAGTAAAAAAATTCACTGGTGATGTATTGAAATGGTAAAAATAATATCCCTAACATTCCATCTAGAAACTAGAAAAATTATTCAATCCTTTAGTTATATAATTTAATCACAATCATCTCCCTAAAAATTGTCTCAACCATTTCATCAACGTTAAGCAATATCCCATTGAATCAGCTCACAACTTTATAAAATGATGAAAATAATTATCCCATAAGGCCAACCATAACATGTTTGATGATAATATATTTAAAATCTTTATAATTACTTTAACTCCTCTTCAATATAAGCTTTGAAAATTTTCCCCTAAAATGCTTAATGAAACTCTTGACCAAACCAAGTGTCAAGAATTATTAATGAAATAATTTGAACCCAACACCAAATTCCTTAAGGGATATTTTCAATCCTTTACCAATAAAATCACTGTTAATACCCCTCAAACCAAGCCAATATTTTCCAAGGCTAAAAATCCTCCATCTTCTCACACACCACTAAGAGTGTAACAAATGAAATAATTTTTAGTGCCCTCTAAACCATTTACTTTTCCAAATAATCCTCCTAAATGGAATGATCCTAACCATTTTTTTTGTTTCAATGCCAACACTAGTCATTCCCATGAAACCTGTAGAGGTATTACCACTTTTTTTTGTCTCATATATGCTTGGTGATTCCTTGAGTCATGAAGCCATGATAGAACCATGCCATCAATAATAAACATCACTTCTAAAAAATGACAAGATCCCAAAGCTTCTTCTAAAGATACTAATGATTTTTGTGCCATTGATGTCAAATATGACCAAAATTATAATAATTATCAATATTTAAATGTGTCTAAGGTCAATTATCACCACAAATCAACTCACAAGGATCATGTCATTAAAATTAAGAAACCATATTTGGAAGAGAAACTCCTCAAAGATAATACAACCACTCACCTAGATTCAGAAGCTAACAAGGAACTGTCTCTTTCTTCTGAACCACCAACCACTTCCATTATTTCAAAATCTACCTTACCTTCTAAACTTTGTATTGGTTCTTCTTCTAAATCCCATTAGAACTTCTTAGAAGATATCAACTCCATGCTTTGTAATATTTCTCTTATAGAGTTAATTTCCACCTCCCTTTATTATCACAAGTTCCTCATGTAACAATTGTAAGAAATTAAAGACCCATATTATGTATATTAAAAACCACCCTCTCCTAAGCCTCAACCTACTAAAGTGCATACCATTGAATCCATTTGTTGTTCTTCCAAACCTTTCATTTAATTCCTTGAAGAAGACATGATTAATGATGAGATCCTCTTTTACGTCAATGATCCACCCTTAGTATTTAAAATATCCATTAATACCACCCTCATTCATAAAGTTTGACTAGACGAAGGGTCTAGTATTAATGTGACATATTTGTAACTCATCCAATAACTTGGATACAATAAATGTAATCTTAAGAAAACCTACCTCACCTTCCATGGATTTGAAAAAACTAATAAAAAAACAACATGGTTGTATTTGGATCCCTCTTTAAATTAGACTTAAGACTATTTAAAAAAACTTATAGTCCTTGGTTTACCCTAGGATGACCATGGACTCATAGAATGAGGGATATCACCTCTTTTGATAGCCAATGTATCAAGTTCCTTCATAACAAAAAAATATAAACATGAAGTGGAATGTAATCCTTAGAGTATCTAACTTCCCAATTATAAATATCAATATCACATTCCTACCATTCCAATAATCAACATTTCTCCCTTACCTAAATTTATCAATATCAATCTGGATTTACATGTCACTCTTGCTGATTCAAATGATGATGAACCTAATGATTTGCAACATACTTATAACACTATTAAGATACCTCCTTACATATCAAAGTGGATTCCTCATTATTTATTATGTCATGATCACACCATCCCTCTTATTGATGAGGTCATTGATTTTCCCCTCCATGCAATGCTAATGTAGCCTTTTACCTAGAAGACACCTTCACATGTAATGATTATGGAGCAACCAAATTATTCCAAGGCCCTTTAATCACGTCTCTACATTAATTCAGTGATCTAGGTATTTCCCATTCTTAAACTCCTCTTGAATCTCAAGCATGTACAATTTATCCAACCTGTGATGATAAATACTTTATGGCCCAATCTCAATCAAGAAAATTGGATGTTCAACCTTATCAAAAAAATTTATCCCAAATACATGATTTAAAATGTGATGTTCATACCATTCCCACTAATTTTGATTTAGATCTTGAAGGTCAAGTACCTCTTATTAATTATATATTTATTGATACTCCTTGGGTGGTAGAACAAATACTATCTTCCAAACCTCCAAAAATTCATTCATCTTCTATACCACCTATAGATCCAATAATTACATCCAAACCTTCCCTCATCAATGATGTTAATGACAAACCAATCAAAGTTGATCAACATTCTTCCCCTACTCCACCTACTCTTGAGATTACATTAGATGCCAAGGCCACATATGTAGATTAGATACATTCTAAAAATGACTTCCATGGTAATAAAATTATCCATCTTGAAGTAGATGTCGAGTATTATGATCATCTTCCTACTTTGCCTAATGGTGAAGCCATTATTAAATAGATTGATAAATGAGAAAATCAACTACCTTAGTAACATCACAAACTCAATAGTTTCAAAAATAAAGCCCCTTGATTCAACAATTTCATCACTATAATCAATCCTAAAGAAAATCTCATTTCCTCTTTACGTATCACATCATATCATTTTTAAGATGGTAATGCTTAATAAAATTGATAGAATATAAAATATATATGCAATATAGATTGGATTTAGATGAATAAATGATGGAAGAGAGTATAAAGAATTGACACTATAAACAATAATTTTAAGTGGAAAAACCTCCAAGAGGTAAAAAACCCATGAAGATGTTATTCAATCATTGAGAAACTTTGCACCCCAATACAAATCCTTCCCTTCTCACTTATTCACATAATCCTTCATAAAAACTTTGTAAATATTTTCCACATGCAAATATTAAATTCACTGAGTATATTTATATGAATAATACAATAGAGATAATACCCTATTTATAATAAAATGTGAGGGGAGGTGATTGATGTAACCAATGAATCCATCCTTCCAAAAAATCATTTAAATTAATTGGTTAATAATAAATCACAATATTTTATTATTTATTTACATGCGGTTTTCACCTTGTTTTTCATAAATAATAAATTATTATTATTATTTAATAATAAACCAAAGTATGTCAAGGGTCTAAATTAACCCACTTAGAAATTACATGTTCTAACACTCCCCTTTAATGTTAAGTGGGGATAAATGTCATAGTTACCTTAATACAATAATTATACTACACACATAATTAAAAGATTTAGAAACATTCATCATGTGAAACATCACCTTTTGAAATAAAAATAATTATAATCCATAAAATACTATAAATTAAGTTTAGGATAGCATGATCGTGAACCTACATATCACTTTTTATCATGAATAATCATCTAATCATATTTGGAGCCTTTTATAACATAAGGACCTCCATTAAAAAGTATACTTTTCTATGTTGAGGTACAAAATTAAAATTTCTACATGAAGTTTACTTAAATATCATAACTTCCACATAAAGTTTAAAATGATTTACAATGAGAAGAAGTATAGAGAAGAAGAAGGAAGACATGGCCATTAGGAAGTTTCATTACCATGTACACTCCTCCTTAACAACTACTCTGATAGGTCTATCATTGCATGAAACTAATAAAACTTGGTAGAAACAAGTGGTTTTATGAAGATATCTCTGACTTTTTCATATATAAGATAAAATTTTAGATCATATCACCATTGAGGACTTTTTTTTTGATAAAATACACATGAAATTCATTATGTTTAGTTCTTTGGTGCAATTAGAGATATACAACTTTAGATATCATAATGAATGATGGTACTTTGAGAAACATCTAAATTAATTTCTCCCAATAGCATCCATAGTCACATGGCTTATTTATTAGGTTTTATAGAACTTTTATACTCAACTTATATAGAAGAGAGAGATAGTAGGTTGTTTCTTGCTACACCAAGTGATAACACCTACACCAAACTTAAACACATATCCAAAAGTAGATTTGTGATCTAAAATATCATTAACATGGTTAAAATCATAATAACCATATAACTTAGCATTATCAATGAAATAGTAATATAAAATAAAATAAATTATTATTTTGATATAATGAAGAATACATTTAGCTAAGTTTCAATGATCTAAATAAAGATCTTGTATAAATCTAGAAGCAACACTAACATCACATGAAATATCTGGCCTAGTAATGGTTTGGTAAAAAAACTTCTAAAAATTTGTCAATACAAAGTAGGGTTAGCTTTTTCATATGTAAGTTTACAATCAATTTTAATACCAACTTCAATAGGAGTAGTGGTAAATTTTTAACCAAGCATATTAAAATTAACAAGAAGATTATGCGCATACTAAGATTGTGATACAATAATAGAATGTTAATTTTGAAATGTAGTCATTCCTAAAAAATGATGTAGAATATCTAAATCAGTCATTTCAAACATTTGACTTGTTTATCCTTATATTTATGAATTAAACTAGTTAGATCACTAGTAATCAACAAACCATCAACATATAATAAAATTAGAATCAAATGTACATTTTTAACTTTAACAAAGAGATTGTTATCTGAATATAAGTTAGAATAAACCAATTCTTTGAAAAAAGAAGTAATTTTAGAATACCAAGCTTGAGGAGCTTATTTTAAATCATACAAATATTTTTTTAACTTGCATAAATAATGTTCCTTTTTATGATGAATAAAACGTTTAGTCTGAGTCATGTAGATTTCATCTTCTAGATAACAATTTAAAAATGCTTTCTTGACATCCATTTGGTGGATAACCCAACCATTTTGGGTTGTAAGAGTAATAAGAAGTTTGATAGTACTCATTTTTGATATAGGAAGAAAGGTTTCAACATCATCAATCTTGGGTTTTTTATTAAAACTATGAAAAACGAATCTAGATTTAAACTTGTCAATTTTATCAATTGAATTATATTTAATCTTATAAAGTCACCTACAACTAAAAATATGCATTTTAGGTGGAGGAGGGACAAGATCTCAAGTATGATTTTTAATTATGGCATTACATCTAGCTTACATAGAAACATTCCATCTATCATCTTGAGTGACTTCCTCAATAATTGAGGTTCACATTCATACATAGTCATTAATGCATGATAATAATGTTGACTTCTATTTAATTCAATAAGATTGTCAATATTAGAAGATTGAATTAGGGATTTTACCCATATGGATATTTTAGATTGAAAATGAAAATCAAGGGGTTCTTCAGAATTTAAGTTATCTAAACCTATATCAACTTCCTTAAGGTCATGTATTTCATCACTAAGAGAAACATGAGATTTAGGTTCATCAACGGAAAAAAATTGAAGAGGTTCTATAGAGGGCTCACAAAAAGATTTTTCAAGAATAAGAATATTCCTATTCTTGATGGTCTAATATTTAGAAGGATCATCACTTTTAAGCCTTTTTTATTAGTCCAAAACCTACTAAAATTTAATAATAGGAATTTGGATTAATCTTATTTCTTTTAACTTTAGGAATAAAAATAGATGTAGGACTACTAAAGATCCTGAGATGAGCCACTCTAGGTTTATTTTTAATCCATATTTTTAAAGGG
Organism: Torreya grandis; assembly: GCA_037957365.1. Lineage (NCBI taxonomy): Eukaryota > Viridiplantae > Streptophyta > Pinopsida > Cupressales > Taxaceae > Torreya > Torreya grandis. Next base: position 640,488 of record JARHVA010004429.1, on the reverse strand, counting down.
GTAGAAAGATACAAGATTTTAGTAGGGAATCTATTTATAATATAAATAATAGTATTCATAGTTTCAGCCCATTAAAACTTAGGAATATTTTCATATTATAATATTGTTCTACCCATTTCTATGATGGTGTGGTTTTTCCTTTTAGTAATACCATTTTGATTATAATGATAAGGAGTTGTTGGTTCCCTTTGAATACCAAAACTAATTCAAAAAGAATAAAACTCTTTACTAACATATTTACCACCATTATCTATTATTAATATCTTAATAGAAAAATTAGATGTATTTTCAACACTATCTTTAAATTTTTTATATTTAGAAAACACATTATATTTCTTTTTAATGAAAAAAGACTAAATCATTCTAGTGTAATCATTAATAAAAGTAATATTATACAAAGAATAATTAAGAGATACAATTTCAAGAGGTCTTACAACACCACTATGAATCAATTCTAAAGGATGTGAGAAATTTACATCATGATTCTTGTGAAAGGGGTTAGTATGTCCCTTACCACGTGATCAACCCTCACAAGTTTCATGATGATAGGGAATAGAAAGAAGTCCAAAAATAATATTATTTACAAAAATTCCATATAAAATTTCAAAATTAACATGTCCTAATATTTCATGATATAATTGATATTCATTCTTACTATGCGATGAAAGAAAACTTGCAAAATAAGGAGAAAAGATATATAAACCATTCTTTTGAACACTTTAAACAATCAAGAAACCAGATTGATTTATAATGGAAAAACCATGTTTAATTAATGTTACAATGAAATGATCATTTCTAAGTTCAAAACAAGATAATTTAAAAAAAAAAAAAACTTAGGTACATAGAAAATGTCATTTATAATAACATTTCAAAACATTGCTTTTTCCTATTTAGTTGCTTATAAAAAAGAATTATCTCCTAAGTAAATTATTTCAGAGATATCTCTATAATCACACAAAATATTAGATAAGCATGTGCGATGCACCGCTATCTAAGATCCACTCATTTTCATTTTAAGTAAATAAAGAAGCATATAAAATAATAACATTTGAATCTCGATTGTTATTCTGATTAGGGTGTTAATTCTTATAATTGTTTTGATTAGATCTCTTCCCTTTGTTATTTTTTATAAGTTTGATTTTTATTTCTATCCCTATTTTTATAATAGGTTTCTATTTTATGATTGTAATTTACATAAAACATAGGTGTATGATTCTTATTATCAATTTTTTTATTCCCATATTTACTTTTAGAAAAATTAGTGTTAGATTTATGTTTTTTAGTTTTATAAAAAGTATTATTTATAGTGAGAAGTGCCTGAGTTTTATTCTATTTACAATCAAAATTGGTCATAACTTGCTCTTCTTAAATTAAGAGACTAGACAAAGTGGTAAGATTAGGGATATCTTGCTCAGTTTGATACTTAAAAATCAAAATTAAAATAAAATTTTTAAACTTTTCATGAATATTTAAATTAATGATAAAATAAAGTAATTGATATTGAATCAAATTATAATTACATCCATATATCTAAGCTTTAATATTTTTAATTTTAACAATAAAATTATTAACTTTCTCATCACCTTTCATAGGTGTAGTTAGAAATTCAAGAATTAACATAATAATATTTGAGAGATGAGTTACCTCATACATGGATTTAAGGATTTTTTAATAATTGCTAGGACAATCTTGATTACCAATGTGAAGAAGGAATTCATCCTTAACACTCTACAAAATAATGGATGTAGCTTCCCGTGATTTCTATTGAAATGCATTGGTAAGATTAGGGGTGACATGTCATCCATAAGGAACTTTTTAAATCCCAATGACAACATTACACAAATTTTGGGCATTAAATTAATCGTTAACATTAATTTTAAATATATTATAGTTATTTCTGTCAAGCATTTGAGATTTATCTAAGAAAAAATTAGGCAAAGTCATAGCTTCCCTTTAAATAAAAATGTAAACAAATGCTTAAAATGAAAATATTTTAATTAAAATTATTAAATATTTTCAAAATAAAGTTAATTTCACATTCAACTATACTTAATTTCACAATTTATATGTCAAATAATACAAAATATTGGATTAAAGTTGCACTAATATAGGTGTTAAAAGAGTTGGTCTCAGAATGACCACTTAAACACTATTTTAAAAAAAGGTGTAAAAAAATCAATAATAGGATTAAAAACAAAAAATGGACCACTCCAATATGTGCATAATGTGCCAAAACCTAGATATTGACTAGTTACACAACTATGTTTGTCAAAATATTATTCACTAGGTCAAAAATTGAAGAACTATAGGATAGGTTAGGGGTTTAACAAAGATGGCATATGAACTAAAAATTTGATTTCAAATTAAAAAATTTTTGAAAAAATATTTTGACTAAGAGGAAAAAATATTGAATAAGGGGGTTTTGACAGTGGGACCTCCTTAGTTGTAAGATCTAGTAAAAAGATAGACCACCAACTCTTCTAGGAAATGTTTCAAAATAATACTTGCACTAATCTATAATTAGATTTTTATTTTATTATTTTTTCCTGAATATATAGATAAATATATTATGTGTATTTAAATAACATAAGTGAAAAAAACTTTTAAATGATTCTTTCTTTTTTCAAGGTGGGACCTAGGGTATGAAAAAAAAAAATTAATACATAGTTTATTTTTTAAATACATTTTCAAAACTATATGAATTTAAAAACATTCTTGTATATTCATGGCTCCAATGTAGAATTTCAAGAGATCATATCTCCTTGTACAAGTCTTGTATTTGCTTAAAAAATTAGCAACTCTCCTATTTTTGTTTGATAAACATACTTGGACCCTTAAGTGGAATGTTTTATGAAGAATTCAATATTTTGAATTACCCAGGATAAAGTATGCCCCCCTATAAATGATTGGGAGAACCTAAAAACTTTCACAAGCACTCAAATTTTTTAAATTTTATTCTAATCTTCCATAATGTTTTTAACAATGAAAAAAATTTAAAAATTGAATTTTGAGTACAAAATCATATTTTTTAATTTTTCTAGGCTAGTTATGGTGCCTCAAGCTCAGATAAATACAAATTATATTTGAAAAATCTTTGAATATTACAATAAAAAGTATTTAAAATCACCCAAACATTTCATGGCTCTGATTCTATGAAAAAGTCAATAAAATATAAAATATATATGCAATATAGATTGGATCTAGATGAGTAAATGATGGCAAAGAGTACATAGAATTGACATAGTACACAAGAATTTTAAGTGATAAAACCTCCAAGAGTTAAAAAAAACCCACAAAGATGATATTAAATAATTTAGAAACTCTATACCCCAATACAATACAAATCCTTCCCTTCTCACTTCTTTAGATAAACCTTCATAGAATCTTTGTAAATATTTGTCACATGTAAATATTAAATTCACCTAGTGTATTTCTATGAATAATAAAATAGGGGTAAGAACCTACTTATAATAAAATGTGAGGATAGGTGACCATTGTAACCAATGGGTCCATCCTTCCTAAAAATCATTTAAAATGATTGGTTAATAATAAATCATAAAATTTTATTATTTATTTACACAAAATTTTCACCTTGTGTTTAACAAATAATAAATTATTATTAATTAATAATAAACCAAGTTATGTTAAGGGTCTAAATTACCCAAATTAAACATTAAATTTTCTAACAATGCTATACATATCGAGGAAACTATTCCAATCAATTATGATATCCCATCATGTCCTCGACCAATCATAGTTTCTCATGAATTGACACCAAATAAACATGATAACTTTAGCTTATTATTTATAAATGTCATAATACTTTTCCTTGATCCTATGAGTGCATGCCTAATATTGACCCTAACATCATGGTGCACAACATCATCACTTACCCTGATGTCAAACCTATGTGACAAAACAAATGAAAATTGCCACTAAAAGTTTCAAATTTATGCCATAAATAAATTATCAAATTTCATGATGCTAAGTTTATCAAGCCTATAGAATATTCATAATGGGTATATAACATTATCCTTGTTTGGAATAAAGTCACCATGGTCATTTGCATTTTCATTGATTTTTATAATCTAAATCTTGTGTGTCCTAAGGACAACTTCCATTTACCTTATATAGATGACATCATCCATTCCACCATTGGTTATGAAATGTTATCCCTTATACATTTTTTTATTGGGTTATAACAAAATTCACATTACCCTCAAAGACAAACATAAGACAAAGTTACCATGGAATGGGGAACCTATTGCTACATTGAAAGGCCCTTTATCCTCAAAAATGTTAGAGCTACTTATCAATTGGTGATGACCACATATTTCATAATATTATCCACAATATTGTATAAACCTATGTGGGTGACCCCATTACTAAATTCAAAATTTTCAAGATTCATCTCTCTAATCTTACTTTCATATTTGATCACCTCATTTAATATAAATTCAGAATAAATCCCTACAAGTATGTTTTCGGTGTCATATTTGACAAACTATTTGGATTATTAGTCTCTCTTTGTAACATTGATGTCGATCCTACCAAGATCAATGCTATTGTCAACATGTCTATCCCTCAATTTATTCTAATATTCACACTTATCTTGGTAAACTTGGGGTAATTAGATGGTTTGTCCCAGAAATGGCTTATCGTATCTATTATATCAATTCTCTTTTAAATAAATGTAATGCCCTATAATGGATAGATCCTTGTCAAAAATCATTTTTAAATATGAAATAATCCTTTCTTTAACCACGTACTCTTCATCCACCTTTAAAAGATCATCTGTTAATCTTATATACCTATTCCACACCCATATCAGTTTGGGTAATTCTTACCCAACAAGATGATACTGGGAGGGAATATGCCATATATTATATTAGTCAAGGCCTCATAAACTATGAGAAACATTATACAAAATTTGAATGTTATTTACTCACCATATATTTTACTACTGAAAATATATAACATTACATGTTTTTATCAAACTAATGATGTTATTTTTCATTTCAATCCACTCCATCACTTCTTCACCAAAGCCTTTCTTCCTAGAGATATAATTAGCAAATGGATTATCTTTCTCATGGAATTTGATCTCTGAATTATTACACAAGAACATATCAAAGGACAAATCATTTCTAATCAACTTATCATGGCTCTAATCCCAACTACCAACCACCTTTAAGATAATCTTCCCAATGAAAATATTCTCTTTATTAAAGGTCTCAATCAAGCCATATTTCTTAAATATTACTTCTATAAATTCAATTATGACCTTTAAGAAAGTGAAATTTAAGATACCCTTATCTTCCCCAATGCTACTAAAAAAATTAGTTCTCAAATAACTCCTTGAAATTACCATTGATTTACACTAAATTACTTGGACCCTTCATTTTGATGGCGCCAAATATCTTTAAAGAGTTGGGGTAGGCTGTATTGTTACTAGTCCTCTTGTAAAAATTATCTTTTTAATATTTTTCTCACATTTAATTCACTAACAACATGGTATAGAAAGAAGACTTAATTCTAGGCATGCAAACAACCCTTGATCTAGATATCACATATCTACATGTTTTAGGTGACTCCCAACTTATTTATCATAAAGTCAATGGTGATTATCAACGTAAAAGAAAAATATCATTTTTTATCATCAAATCATAACTACTGTTACCATATATTTCAATTTTTTTTACCATCGAGCCTATACCTTGAGATCAACATTCTATTTCTAATTCACTTACTTCTTCAACACCTATTTTTCATCGACACCAAGTTCTTACCGATTCTAATTTTGTTATCCAAATTAGAAAATCCCCATCTTATATTCAACCACAAGATACACTCATTTGTCACATCGATGCTATCACCATTTGATAAATCTCATGGTATAATGATATTATTTAATTTTTTGAACACCAAACCTATCCTACAAAAAGACTCACATCTATAAATAAAATTTTAAATATGTCTTTTGATATAAAATATTATATTATTGAAATGTTAAAAGTGCCTTAATCTACTCTATTTTTAAATAATAAGTTCCTCCGTTTCTTGAATAATCTCATGGGAGAATTCTTGGTGGTCATTGTAGTGGACATGATACGACCTACAAATTCTTACGTATGGGATAATTTTGGCCCACTATCGAAAAAGATGCCATCAAATTTGATAAAAAGTGTACTCATTTCTAAATTCATGATGATATAATTAATGCACTTCCAGTTAAGCTTAAATCTATGGAATCTTCTTTTCCATTTACCATATGGGGATTAGATCTCACAGGCAACCTATCTAGATCTCAAGTTGGGCATGTTTTTATTAGCACAATCACAAAATATTTTACCAAATGGGTCGAGGATATGCCCCTCATCAATTTCACTGGTCCCACCATCTCTAAATTCATACTTAAAGAAATCATTTTATGTTTTGGTGTCCATCATACTATCATTTTAGATAATGATTGTAACTTCAAAAATAAAAATGTCAAAAATATCTATGCTAAATCTAAATTCAATCACAAATTTTACACACCCTATCATCCCTAATATAATGGAAAATCTAAGGCCACCAATAAAATTATCCAAAATATAATTCATGACACCTTCATGAATTAGCATCTTCATTACTATCCTGCTCTTTGGACCTATCATACTAGAATACACACTACCACTGGGGCAATGACATTTTCACTAGTTTATGGTTCTGAATCAGTCCTTCCATTAGAGGTTGAGCTTCCATTTATCTTTACCTCTCTTCATGGTATCATACCTAATAAATAACTATATGAATCTCACCTTCACACCCTTGATCTCCTTGATGAATATCATCTTTATAGTTTGCAACATAATCGTTAATACAAGGCCCGTATTGGCAAACAACATAACAATAGAGTTAAAGTTCACACTTTTAATGTTGGTGATCTTGTCCTTAAAATAGGCTACACTCATGAAAAATAAGGTTAATACTCCTAAAAATGGTGGGGACCTTATTTATTTTAAATACATTCTTGGTCTTATCACCTATTAGCTTCTAACTAATGAAAGCCATATTTTTAAAGAGCCCAACAATATGCAATATTTAAAGAAGTATTTTTCCTAAATCCTTCCATTCTTATCATTCTTTATATATGTTATCATTCTAATCTTTTTTTTTAGGATAGTTCCATGGGTGGATTTATGTGATAACGTAAAAGATAAAAATATAGTGGTAAAAACTGTAGCAGTAAAATGTAGTATGAAAAAATATCATGAGGACAAGCAAGCAAAAAATGTAGAGGTATGGGTAATGTCACAAAAATGTCATGAAGAGCATAATTGAGACATTTTAGTCATTATCACATTGTTTATTTTCTGTCTAGTTCATTTTAGTGATAGTAGTTAACATTTCATGGTGGGAAAATAATGCACCAAATTTACAATGAAAATAATAGAGAAAAATGTGATTTCATGAGTTTGGACCTTTAGTTGAAAGTTGTGTTATCTCTGTGTGAGAGAAACCTTTACTATGTTTTGTTCTTGTGATGTTTTGTATTTGTTATGTTTTATCTTTGCTACATTTTTCATGCTATGTTTTCAATCATTATGTTTTTTCTACTACTTTTTCGATGGATGTCTTCACTCTATGTGATAATGTAGCAGACAAAAATGTAGTGATAAAAATGTAGTGGTAAAAATATGGTATGATAAAAATGTCATAAGGACAATCAAGGAAAAAAATGTAGAGGTATTATTAATGTCACAAAAATGTCATGAAGAGGATAATTGGGACATTTTAGTGATTATCACATTGTTTATTTGTTTTCTAGTTCATTTTGGTTATGGTAATTAATATTTGATGGTGGAAAATTAATGTACCAAATTTTAAATAAAAATAATAAAGGAAAATGTGATTTAATGAGTTTGGACCTTTAGTTGAAAGTTGTGTCATATTTTATGTTAGCACATCCTTTGCCATGTTTTATTCCTATAATGTTTTGTCCTCGCTACATTTTTTCCTTGCTATGTTTTATCCTCACTATGGTTTTCATGCTACATTTTTGTCCACTACTTTTTAGATGGATGCCTCCAAGGGTCTCACCTTCTGCAGTAATTATATTTTTATACAAACCTTAGTCATTCTTTTTGGTCCTTTGGTTTCCCCTTCTTTCATGATTTGCATTGTAAAATCATAGATAAGACCCAATCTTCTAGATGATTTCCTTTTTATTATCATTATTTTATTGATTTCTAATAATTTTTACACTCCTTGGGTTTTTCCTTTTGTGAGTTGTAGTGTAAGACCATGGATAGGACCCAACCTTCCTCATATAATCACCATCTTTCCTTCAATATTCTTTATCTCAAATATTTTTTGTAATGGTCATAAGTTTTTTATCCTTTTTATCAACTTTAGCTTTTACTTTTGGTGTAGACAAAATTTGCCTAAAAACTAGTGTTAGTATGTTTTCCTACACTTCCCTCATTCTTACGATAATTAATCACACCTTTACTATTATTATATCCCTTTTTCACCATTTTTGACATTTTTTTGTGTTCTTAAGTAATTCAAATTATTTCATGTTTTGTTTCCCTTCATTTCCTTTCCTTTCACTTCATATTGGATAAATCAAGGTCACAGTAAAAATTAACACTTTTATTTCACTTGTATTAATAAGACTCACAGACACCATCCTCTCTAATTTCTCTTTCTTATCAAACAAAGCTCCAAGTATGCAAATGAAATTCATATTTATCACCTATGTCTAGTCTTCTAAATATATATGGAGGAGGAATAGAAAAATCCATCAAAGAAAGTTAAAATACAAATCATTCGAAATAAAAGGCAATAATTTAAAAAAAAAAAGTGTAAACATCACACCAAAAGACTTGATTAAAATCACGTCTCTTATGTCAAATTGAATCTAAAACTCCATAGTTGGCCTTGTAATAGAGCTAAGGTCTATTGGGGTGCGGTAGACCAGTAGATTAGAATAGGAGAATTCAAAAAACTCTAAGACGCTAATTGATTTTTCATACAAGTACCAAATCTTCATAGTAGACCAATGTCTCTGTAAGGGGTATTGAGGAATGGGGAACACATTGTGGTAAGGTAGGTACATTTTAATTTTCATGCATATAACCTTCATGGGATGATGTACATACTTCATTTGTCGATCTAAGATTTATGTGGCTACAAGAAGTTCTTTAGAATCTTTAATGTCAAAAAACTTCTTTTTTTTACAAACTTAATTTGAGTGTCTTGACTTTGATAAAGAGTTACTCTACCTTCATTTTTGCTTCATTCTTCCCTCCACTCATTTCATTTCCCACCTTGACAAGCATGTGTGAATCTAAATCTATTTTCCCTCTTATATATTCTTTTTTCTTCAGATATTAAAACATGCTAGCACCACTTTATTTTATTTTGATCTATCATTAGAATAAAACAATATGCTTGAACAACTATGGATTAATTTATTTACACCATTACTTTACATCCTAGCATTGATTTATTTTATTTTACCATTTTTTAAATCTTTGTACTAATCCTTTTTATGGACAACTGAGATGGTTTCTACTTTCATGTACTTTTTTCATTATTTAGTAAAGTTGGTTTGTTACTTCTCACTCACCAATGTTGTTATCCCTTTTATGCACTTTTTTCATTGTATATTGAGTAAGGATTGTTATTGTTCACTGACCAATATTATTTTACCATTTTCTTCTCCATCTTTGTCTAAGTAAGGATTGTTACTGGTTTCACATTGATTCTTGATTACCATTTTTTACTTGTATCCTTGGTTTGACTTGATGAGTTTGCCTTTCTTACATATGATAACTTAATTATTCAATTTTTTTTGGTATTTAGTAGCCTTAGTTTTTTGATTACCCAATTTTATCTAAATTTTTACTTGATAATTTGGTCTAACATAACACTTATCACCTCATCTTGCCAAATTCCCAAGTACGTCTCATCAACTTAGCATCAGTTATCATGGATTTCCTACATTTGTTTACTTTTTCTCTTTAGTTTGGTATCCTTGGGCTTGTCAAAACTAGTCTCTATGCCTTCCATGATCAAAACTAAAAAAATAATAGATAAACATCTATTGATAATGGTAAGTTAAGGTACGCATACATTACTTTTACTTTTTATCTATTTCTCTTTTAGTCATTTAAATTTTAATTATTTTTTCTATAAAATATTACAATTTATTGTTTAGCTCGACATTATATGTTTCTATGTTCTTTTCTCAAAGCACCATCCCTTGTTCCACTTGAGTGACAAGTGATGAGCTTCAAGTGGGGCATATATATACACATAATATTTTCAAACTTTATCAATTACTGATGCTTTTTATCTTGTATTAACCCATCGAGTGTCAATCTATATAAGTGCATGCCTTAAGAGGTGTATCGAGAAAGGGGTAGATAGACTATTCATGATTTTAATGACTATAGTCCCTATATTACCATTTGATATCAATATAAACATCTCCTAAAACATTCCCTTAAGCTTTACCTCCTATTTTTCACCCTCTTCGAGTCATTTTCCACCTTTGTTAGCCCTTATCTATCTTAAAATTCTTTTTGAAAATTTAAGTTACGCTATCATCCCCATCAACCTTGTAATCTAATTGATAAAACTTATTTAGGGGGTTAACCTAGACCAAAACCTAATTAGTTTTTGTTAATAATGATATAAGGTCAAATGGGTTGACCTTGTCATTCTAAACTTTTGGAAAGGATTAGGGTTAGATCCACCTATATAAACACATACATTTCACCATTATTAGAGAGACAACAAGGGTTTATTATTCATTTGTACTTCTTTGCAATTTGCTCTTCCATCATTCTACTTTAGGAGTCTTAGCTTAGGGTTTCTTCTTGGAGAAAAAACTTATCTTGTGGAAAAGTCTTGGATGATTTGGCCTTTCTTTGTGATCTTTATAAACCATAAAAACCTATTACGAGTCACCTTTTACCAAGGGAGAGAATGAGTCTTGATGGGTTCATTTCCAAGTTAATTATTTATAACTTTTCTCCTCTCTTTAATAGATAAAAGTAGCATAAGTAATGGGTTTTGAATTTACTTATCTCTATGAATTAGGGTTTTACCTATACATAGATTAAATAAGATTCTCTTATGCATCTTTAATTTTATTTTTACTAATCTCATTTTATACCGGAAGCTTTGGTGAGCACTACATTAGATTTTACTTTATTTATTATTAGTTTAGTGAATATGAAAACATAGGACCTAGTTAGGGTTATTGCATAGTTTTACTTAATTGGAGGCTTTGGAACCCTCCCTAGTGCATTTATTATGGTAAGAGATCCCTTGGATAAGTCTATCAAAACCATCTTGGTAATGACCCAAGATATCTAATGTATCCACATTCAAAAGTGTAAGTAGGATTTATCTTCTTTGAGCTAGGATTGATTTATAGATTTGGTGCATTTCCCATTACATACAGTATATACTATGGTCATCAATTGAACAAACAAAATTACTTAGTTTTCTAATTAATATTGAAGATATATGGAAAATTTATCTCATTTATCAAACCCACAATTAGTTAAAATAAATTTCAAAATCCTTTTCTCTTCATAAACATTGAAAAGCAACAAGCAATTTAGCTAAAAATAATTTGTGGTGATGTATTACCTAATAATTATATGAATTTTCATTTTCATAATCAAATGTAAATGATGTAATTTAAGGAAGATAATAATTATCCATATCTAGTTCAATTAAGGTCTTATACTTACAATTTTATCACTCTTAACCTCTGAAACTCTACTAACTTATTGATTTATTCTTTATCCTATGTACATGCATTTTACACTTGTGTTTTTATAAAATTATCTATCTCAAGTTAGGACCCTATTGGAATGGGAGTAGAAAAAAAAAAGAGAATAAAAATTTGAAAAAGAGAAGCACAAAATCAAGGTGAAAATGGTAAAAGGGACCTAAGAATAGAATAGACCAAGAGCATATTATTTAACAGCAATGTACTTGAATTCCAAGATATTTGATAGATAAACTTAACTTAATATATTGAATAACATAAATAATTCATAAAACAGAAATAACTTAAAGATTTGGAAGATAAATGGTGGCATTATAGGCAATGAAAATATTGAGTACTTAAAAAATACTATGAAGAAGAGATGATCATCAATAAACTTGTGAAGCATTAAAATAATTTTGAAAATGTGAAGGAACATCAACAATATTAAATTCTAAGAAATATGATGAAAAATATATTTGAAAAAAGAATGGAGAAAGACATCGTTAGACATTGAAGGAGACTCTCTATAAGGTTGATCACTATTAAAATCACTCAAATATTGATTATTCACCATATAAGGTATATATTCAATTAGGATATTTTAGGTTAGGGATTTTATCTATATATATTTTAACACATATCACACATAATTTGCATTCATATCATTATCATTTTATTTAAACATGTATGATTGTTAGTCAAGAGCATAAATATATATAAATAAAAACATGTTTGCATATTATAATATTAACTCAAAATTACCTATATATATGTGAAAAAAGGCCTAGTAACATCAATAAATGTAGTAGTAGATAGCCTAAAAACTAGCTATGAATATGTAAACATCAACCAACCCAAAACTGTTGTCATGGATTATGAAGATCATGAAATTGTATCCTCCTACAACATAAAAATTTATATATATGTTATTTAGTAATATGTAAATTAGTCATTAAAATTTAAATACAAATATAGCTAAAATTTAACATGAAAAATATAAAATATACTTACATATGTTTAGTAATTGACATATGCACAGAAAGTGCACATGTAGAAAACTCACCACTCAAAAGTATATCATCTAAGCTCTTTCAAGCACCATCATCATCAACTAAAGGTCTAGTGTATATAATACTGCAATGTTTACAAGAGTGAGGTCACATGTACACATGGGGAGAGGATATATAACATCAATATCATAAAGCCTACTCATATATTAAATGAGTGTGTCAGTAAATGCACTAAGCACATGCAAAGTGTCAATATCCATAACCTCTTTCACCCTATAGTGGATCTCGCGATGAAGTGGATTTTGGGTAGGGACCCTTACAAGATGATTAGGAGAATGATGTGTACCTCATATAACTTTTGTAGAGGATTTTACTCAACCCTATAATTTTGAGTAGTCAAAATAGGTTAGGATCTCTTTTAGGATAAATTCGTTGTAGAGTTTCCTCAAAAAATATAATGGGACCACGTGGTTGTTATATAATGGGTAATCAAACACAATCTACCATCATTCAAAAAAAAATATTTCTAATCAAATTATGATAGCATCAATAGACCAAGAAGCATTTTTTGGATACTGAAAAGGGTGCACTAGTTTATGGGTCGATGAATAAGGCAAAAATTATGTATATTGATATTTATTATTCTTCACCTCATGTGTTTAAAAAAGTTAGTATATTAATCCCTACATTTAACACTCTATGATACTCATCTATAAATTTGACTCATTATCGAGTCAACTTGACCTAATATTGACTCTAGGGTATTGGAAAAATAGTTACAGTGGGTGTTGGTCAAAGTGAAGTCCCTTACTCTCCAAATTATTTATCCAATTTCTTTTTTTCCACATGTGTGCAACCAAATCTTATTTATTGCCTTGGGGGTCTTGTGGAATTATATGAGGGTTAGGCAAAGGGTTAGAAGGAGGGTTAGTAGGAAATTAGGTTGAAGTTGAATTAGATGTTAATATTGGGTATGGAGCCTGATTATCTTCCAAGATCAGAGGTTAAAATTTTGATTTTTATTAGCTAAGTTTTGGATCCCATTATTTATATCCATGATGGTGATAGGGATTTCAAGGGGGGTTTCGCCCCCCTTGTAGAGTCCAAGTGGAATTACCCCTCCCAACAGGGGGTCTGAGGGATGTGCACCCTACTGGGGATTCGAGGGCAATGCCCTTGAAGGGAAAATTTTATTAAAATTGCCTTGTAAAATTATAATTTTGTAGTCAATCTGGGCCATTGATTATAGGTTTCCAGATCTGGTGGTAGAGGTTATGTTTAGGTATTTTTCCACCTTAAAAGGGAATTGAGATATGGTTGAGAGGTAAGAGAAGATTATTGTACATAGAGAGGAGGAAGAGAAGGTGGAGAGGTGTAACAAGTTTTATTGCAAGATTTATTTCTCCCTTATATTGCTAGAAATATTATACTAGACAATTTTTGTGGATGTACCCATCTTGGGTGAACCACATTAAATCTAGGTCTCCTATTTTTATGTTTATGATTATTTTATATATGTTGGATTGATTCATTTCATAGTTTTTCTTGTATGTAATTTGGGGATAAATTTGTGTTTTATTTTATCCTAACAAGTGGTATTAGAGTAAAAGTTTTATTTGCATAATTTTAAATCATAAGAATAAAAGCGTTTAACCTCAAGGGGGAGCTATGGTGGATGAAAATAAATCTAAGGTGGAGAAGTTCAATGGATAGAACTTTGGATTGTGGAAGATGCAGATGGAAGATTACCTTTACTAGAAGGACCGATATTTACCATTGGGAGGAAAAGCCAAGAAGCCATCAACAATGTCAGATGAGGATTGGGAACTATTAGATTAAAAATCTATTAGAACCATATGGTTTTTCCTTGCATCTTCTGTATAATTTAACATATCACAAGAAAAGACAATAAAAGGTATTATGAGTGCGTTATGCAAGTTATATGAAAAAACCCTCTACCTCAAATAAAATATTTTTGATGAAAAAATTATTCAATATGAAAATGTCTAAAAATGGTTTAGTACCAAATCATTTAAATGAGTTTAACATGATTACTAGTCAGTTATATTATGTAAATATTGACTTTGATGATGAAGTTAGGGCTACTCTTATTCTTTTTTGCTTGCCTGAAAGCTAGAATACCTTGGTAATGGTAGTAAGCAACTTTGTGTCTAATAATGCTAAACTAAAGTTTAAAGATATGGTGGGTGTTATCCTAAGCGAGGAAATATGAAGGAAAAGTATAGGTGTGACATCCATATCTCAAAACACATTAACAATGGAGAATAGAGGAAGGCATAAGAATAGAGTAAGATGAAAGCATGGAATATCAAAAGGGGGTACAAGATATAAATCAAGAGACAAGATGGAATGTTGGATCTATGGTAAGCTAGGACACATAAAGAAAGACTGTTGATTTCAAAAGGATAAATCGAGTAAGGACCAAAAATAAGGTAATAGAGAAGTAAATGTAGTAGGTGATGTAATATAATATGCTGTTATACTTTCTTTATATATTATTGTTGAATCTTGGGTTTTAGATTTAGGTGCTTCTTTTTATGCTACCCCTCATAGACATTATTTTATAGATTATGTTCAAGGTAATTATGGGAATATTTACCTTAGTGATGGTGAACCCTATAGTATTGTGGAAAAGGAAGTGTTCAGGTTAAATTATAGAATAGAAAAACTTGGGTATCGAAAGATGTTAGGCATATTCAAAACATGAGGACAAATTTGATCTCTATAGGGCAGCTGGGTAGTGAGAGTTATATGGTCATATTTACAGCTAAATTATGAAAGGTTAAAAAGAGTTCCTTAGTGTTTGAAAAAGGTAAGAAATTAGGAACTTTATATTTTTATATAGATATTGTTAAATCATCTTGTGTTGTAACTGATATAGGTAAAGATGCATCTTTGTGGCATTACGTACTTATCCACATGAGTGAAAATGGAATGAAGATCCTACATACAAAGGATAAACTACCAGGTCTAAAATAATCAGATCTAAACTTTTGTGAGAACTTCATATATGGAAAATGAAAACATGTGAGGTTTCTTAGGGTTAGACTAGCCAAGTAGTATAAATTAGAGCTTGTGCATACAGATATATGGGTATCAACTTAGGTATCTTAACTTGGTGGTTCAAATTATTACGTTACATTTATTGATGATGAAACTAGGAAGGTTTGTGTATATTGTATAAAAATGAAGTTTTATGTTTTTTTATACATTCAAGAAATGGAAATCTTTAGTTGAAAATGAAATAGGTTTAAAACTAAAATATCTTAGATTAGATAATGGAGGTGAGTATTGAAGTAACACTTTTACCAATAATTTTTCAAAAAGTGGAATTAATAGACAAAAAAAGTTTTAAGAACACCACAATAGAATGGCATGTCATAAATAATGAATAGGACTATTATGGAGCATGCTAGATGCATGAGATTGTACACAGGTTTGCCTTTACGGTTTTGGGCAGATGTTGTAACTACTATAGTTTATTTGATAAATAGAGGACCTTCAAGTGCCTTGGATGGTGGAATACCAGAGGAGGTATGGACTAGAAAGAAGGTAGATTATTATTTTCTAAGATTTTTTGGTTGTGAGGCATTTTATTATATTGACAAAGATCATAAGAATAAGTTAGAAGTTAAGTGTCAAAAATATACATTTATCAGTTATGGAACTGATGATTATGAATTCCAGTTGTAGAATCTAGAAGATAAGAAAATAATCAGGAGTAGAGATGTATGCCATAAAAAAGTCATGTACAGGGCCCAGTTATAGGAAACGAAGCAATAATAATCTAAATGGGAATATATAGTATTAGAAGACATTACAGAAAACATGTACCAAAATTTCTTGATCAAAATATGCAATAGGAATAGGTACCTCAAACCCTTGTTAGAAGATCTAAAAGAGTAAGTCAAACACATGATCATTTTTATCATTCATTATATTATTTATTACTTACTAATGGTGGTGAGCAAGAAAGCTATGAAGAATCAATGCAGATTGATGCCAAGGATAAGTGGAGCAAGTTATAGATGAGGAGTATGATGCTCAAATGGAAAAATAGACATGGGATTTAGTGGAGCTTCCCAATAGAAAGAAGGCATTACAGAATAAGTGGGTATATAGGATAAAAGAGGAGAATGAAGGTGAAAATAAATTCAAGGCTAGAATGGTGGTTAAAGGTTTTGCATAAAAGAAAGGTATAAACTTTGATGAAATATTTTATCCAGTAGTTAAAATGACTTCTATAAGAGCTATTTTAATTTTGGTAGCAATAGAATATTTTCACCTTGAAAAATTAGATGTGAGGATTGCATTCCTTCATGGTAACTTGGAGGAGGAAATATATATGGAACAACCATAGGGATACAAAGTCAAAGGTAAGGAAAAAATGGTGTGCAATTTGAAGAAGAGTTTGTATGGCCTAAATCAAGCTCTAAGACAATGGTATTTGAAATTTGACATTTTTGTGATAGAACATGGTTATTATAGATGCCATTTAGATAATTGTGTATATTTTAAAAGTTTTGAAAATGGTAGTTATACTATTTTCATTTTATATGCTGATGATATGCTTGTAGCTGGTTCCAACATGCACAATATTAATGCACTCAAGAAATAATTTAGTGATAGTTTTTATATGAAGGATCTAGGTGTAGCTAAACAGATCCTTGGTATAAGGATAACTAGAGATAGAAATAATAGTAAGCTATAATTATCATAAGGAGAGTACATCAAAAAAGTTTTGTAAATATTTAATATGTAGGATGCAAAATCAATTGGGACACCTTTGGCTACACACTTTAAACTAACAAAGGAACAATGTCTTAAAACACAAGAAGAGAAGAACTTGATGTCTAAAATTTCATACTCATCAACAGTTGGTAGTTTAATGTATGCATTGGTGTGTAAAAGGTTAGACATTGCACATGCAGTGGGAGTGGTGATTAGGTTCATGAGTGATCCAGGAAAGGAACATTGGAAGGTAGTAAAATGGATTCTTCATTAATTAAGAAGGACCATATATACAATTTTAAGCTACGGTAGATTAAATGTGACATTACAGGGATATGTTGACTCATATATGGTAGGTGACTTGGATAGTAGAAGAAGCACTATAGGGTATGTGTTTAAAGTAAGTGGTACAATAGTTAATTGGGTATCACGGTTATAGAAGGTTGTGGAACTTTCAACCACAGAGGCTAAGTATGTTGTTACTAAAGAAGAAAGGAAGAAAATAATTTGGTTACAGAGGTTGATAAAAGAATTGGGACATAGTGAAGAAATATGTACTATATATAGTGATAGTCAAAGTGCAATCTATCTAGCCAAAAACTTAGATTTTCACTCCAAAACAAAACATATTCAATTTTGGTATCATTTTATTCATTCAATGATAGAGGAAGAGAAACTAAAATTAGAGAAGATGCATACCAGTAAAAATCTTGCATATATGATGACCAAGGTAGTTACAAGAGAGAAGTTGAATATTTGTTCATCTTCAATTCATCTTCATGGATGATAATTAAATTAATGAAATTGTCTAGGTTTAGATACTATAGTGGATACAATAGCAGTGGAGTTGCTACAATCAGTCTCCAAGTTGGGAGATTGTTGGGTGTGGACCCTGATTGTCTTCTAGGATTAGAGGTAAAAATTCCAATATTTTTTGAGCTATGTTTTGGATCCCATTATTTGTATCTGTGATGGTGATGGGGGTTACAAGGGGAGATTCACCTTGTAAAATTACAATTTTTTAGTCAATCTGGGCTATTGATTATAGGTTTCCAGATCTGACGGTAGAGGTTATGTTTAGGTGTTTTTCCATCCTAAAATGGAATTGAGATATCGATGAGAGGTAAGATAAGATTATTGTACACAGAGAGAAGACAGAGAAGGTAGAGAGGTGTAACAAGTTTTTTTATAGGATTTTTTTCTTCCTTATATTATTGGAAATAATATACTGGACAAGTTTGGTGGATGTAGCCCATCTTCGGTGAACCACGTTAAATCTAGTGTATCTTATTTTATGCATGTTTATTATTATTTTATGTATGTTTTATTGATTGATTTTATAGTTTCTATTGTATGTTATTTGGTGAT
This sequence comes from Torreya grandis, assembly GCA_037957365.1. NCBI lineage: Eukaryota > Viridiplantae > Streptophyta > Pinopsida > Cupressales > Taxaceae > Torreya > Torreya grandis. Next base: position 621,576 of record JARHVA010004429.1, on the reverse strand, counting down.
AAATTTTTGTTATATTTTATTCTAATAGTTAAAATAAATTTTATAATAATAAAATAATGTCAATAAAGTTTTTACTAAACTCTAGTGTTAATAGGTTTGGTTTATTATTTCTTACCTCCCCTCCATAGTGAAAATTTTTATTCATCAATATAATCAATGATAAAAACATGTTTATTCCTCCTCCAAGCCCAATGCAAATGCAATTTGGCATAGATAGGGTTAGATCAAATAAAAAATAGGTGAGAATGATTCGATACCAATAGGTTTGGGGATTTTTATATTTTGTTTCAAGTAAAAATAGCACATACATATTATAGCACATACACATTATAATGAGTACACATTTAGGCTCATTATTTTCAAACCTAAATGTGTATGCCCTATAACACATATGCATTATGTTTAATAAACAAACACTAGCATGTTATAATGAGTATGTATTTAGGTTCATTAATATTGAGCCTATTTTAAAATAAGACATACATGTTATGCTAAATATCCAAATAATTATCTCTCAAATCCATGCACTTACCTAGATATTATTGATCAAGTCTCAAAAAATCTAAAAAAAAAGAGAAATAGAGAGAATGAAAAGAATAAAAGAAAGTGTCTGTCCCTCAAAAATAACATACACAACTTGTGACAGTGTACAACATATTTACCTATTAAATATGATCTCAACATATTTATGAGTAAAAAAATCATAGAATTACAAAACATTATCATAATATGATGGACAATATAAATATCATTTAGTATAGGAAAATGGAAAATAGTGTATTAGTTTCAACATACATAAAATTTATTTTCTCATAGATTGGAACAAGGCCATAATACATAATTGATTTCAACAATAATATCAATTATATAATTTGAAGGTCTATGTAAATAATTGACCAACAAAGACTCATCGATATCTAATATGTAAAAAGGGTAAACTAAAGAGAGTTAAATGCCATTAAGAGGTAACCAAGAAGCATCTAAAGTATATAATATAACTAAGAGTTAAAAAGGAGTTAAAAATTATACTAGCAAGCATATACTAATATAAGCATTGATGAAAATAATATATTAACATATCACATGCACACACATTGATCCAATAAACTAAATAATGAAATAAGTATAAGGATATAATTAATTATCCTAGGTTGATTTTTTAGTGCATCAATATTTCCCTTAGGAAAGTGGCACTTTATTAGAAATGTTCAAGGTGAAGCTTAGGATGTAAAGAATAAGGATTAATTATTATTATTTGGGGACTCAAAATACTAGGTATACCTTGTTGGTTTTTATTCTCTCCTTAAGGCTTTCAAATACCTTATGCATACTAGGTTTACACAATTGTAAGGTTATAAGCCTCAATTCATTATTTTATTACAAAGATGGATTGAAGTGCATGAGTAGAGAATATTTGATGTCTTTCCAATGAAAAATGAGAATAAAGAAACCAATATATAAAAATTAAAAACCCAAAAGTCATTTATTAATATTGGACAATGGCATTAGCCTTTAAAAAGTGGAATTAAAATTATCAATGAGCATAATATTACAATGGAAAGGACTAGGGAATAGGAATGGAAAATATAATACTATAGTTTTTCAATATGTGGATCACTATATAATGCCTTCCTTAGGGATGAAGGTATCATGACTAAGAATTCAAACATTAATAAGATGAGGGAAGAATGAGAAGATGATGATGGATGATGCCATGTATAATTTATGATCATTGGGGGGATCTCTCATAAAAATAACCCTAAAGTAACACACCTCAATCCCAATGCAATATTTAAAATGTTCACTCAAGATTATTGATATATCATTGATCCCTAAAAAATAAATAATTAGTAAGTGAAAAAATATAGGTGTATACATATTATTTAGTAAAGTTTCATCACATGTCACAATAGTATAACATAAATTTTTATTTCAATATAATAAATAAGAAATATGAAACAAATAAAAAATGTTGCAATAAATAAATAATATATCTAATGTTAATAAAAGTATATACAATTATATACATGTTTTCCCATTGTGTTGTAATTTGGTTAAACTCACACACATTTATATTGAACGAATTAAGTTCAAATCCCACCAATGAATAGGATACCCACTGCAGGGAAGACAAGATTTATAGATTGAAAAAGTAGAGGTATGGGGATTAGAACCTCTACTTTTATTCTAGATCAGGGATGGTCCTAAAAATCCCATAATTAAATTATTAAAAAATATAAAGATATGCGTCACCTCTCACATACATAATAGGATTGTAGAATAATGATAAATAGTATCAAAGTGATGGTAAGAAATCTTTGATATGTCAGTCCCATTAATTTTTTTGCATAGTGTAGTCATATAAAATTAGAAAATAGGTAACTTGAGTGTGGATAATAACATCCAACCCATAGGTCCCTCTTTCTTGCTCTTATGACCCTCATAGGCATCTTTTCAATAATTATTAGTCATCTCTAGACTTCTAGACTTGATCCTAGTTGAGCCAAACCCCTCTTTCTAGGATATAAAAATCCCCCTAGGTCCCATCTTCTTAGGATAATATCACCACACTAGGATTATAACACCAATGCCACTCATGTCTACTTTTAGTGCTTTTATCCAAATCCATTTCTAGCCCCAATAGTTAATTTATTTCGGTTCCCCATCCTTATCTTTGTCAGTGTAACATGAACAAATTTAACCCATGACCAATAGATCCCATTCAAATATCATTTGTAAATGGTTGGAAAAATATTACTAAGCAAGAAAGAATACTCAAGCTATCTTCCCTATTCTTTGCATACAACCAGCCAACACACTTAAAAGCTCATCCAAATCCTTACACCAGTCCCTAGCCACCTCAAGATCATCTAATTTATCATTTAGCATTTTTGTATAAATAATTTTTCAAAGCACATCAAGTGGGATAACTACATATGGCTTGATCCCTCTTCGAAGTATTGGTATATAGGCAACATGTCTGCACATAGAGTGTAAGGCATGTTGAGTGCATCTTACACAAACTAACCCCCCTCTTGCTCAAAATTGGTCAAAGCATAATGAAATATAGGGTTTGAAGAGATAATATAATTTATAGAGAGCTATATATAATTTCATCTACCAAAACTTCACAAAAAGGATCACACAGACATAGCAAACAAAACCTAAAAAGTTTAGATCCTCAAGACAACAATGACAAAGGTGGACTATAGCACCAGTGCCACTAATGTCTAGTTTTAGTGCTCCTATCCAAACACAAAATAAATTTTATATCTTAGTTTGTGATAGCGTCTCGATCTTGCTCAGTGAATTTCAACCTCTATCTCAGTTAGATCAATCAGTTTCTAGCTAAGTTTTATTTTCTTCTTCTTATTACTATTTTTAAAAAAGTTTGAAGTGTAATTAATTTTACACAAATTAGTATATTTATTATTATCTATTTATTTATTGATTTTACTACTCAAACCCTTTAACTAAATTAGGAGTAATACCCCAATATTTCCAAAATTGTTAAATTATTTGGTGAACTTGACTTACTTCATTCGCAAATAGAAACCCTAGAAACCTCAAGGTAAATTTCCTAATAATTTTTCCTATATTTTTTTGATTTTTTTTCTACATATTAAAATAATAAATCAATATTAAATTTTAAAATTTCATAGTAATTTTAAAATAATTTTCTTTCAAACCTTAGTTTCCCATACTATGCCCCACTATTTTTACTGTAATTTTTAGTTAATTTCTTGATTTTAAAACTATTCACTTCAAATTTTAAAATTAAATAGTAATTCTCAAAAATATTTATTTTTTAAAACCCTAGTTGCTTATGCTAGGTCCCTTTAAATCACTAATTTCCAATAAATTTTTGATTTTTTACTCATATATTTTACTTAGAAATTCACTTTAAATTTTAAAATTTCATAGTAAAGTCCAAAATAATCCTATTTCAAAAACCCTAGTTGCATATACTAGGTCCCATTGCTTCATTTAAACTCAGATTGGACATCAAAACAAAAATGGATCTCACCTATTTTCAAATATTTCTTAAAAATAATAAAGAGACCATACTTGGTACTATCATGTACATGAACAATGAAGTTTACCATAATTTAATTCAAATTTTCATTCTTTCCCTTTCATGCCTAATTTTTATAATAAGGCATCATATTACAAAATTTATTTCTAAACATGCACACAATTTTAATATTTCTTTTACATTCTCTCTCTCTCTCTCTCTCTCTCTCTCTCTCTCTCTCTCTCTCTCTCTCTCTCTCTCTCTCTCTCTCTCTCATGTGGAATAATTTTCAACTCTATTTTTATAAATATGTTAGAATTATTATGTTACAGGTCAAAGATCTTTGTGCATTAATACATAATTCTATGCTCTCTGCCATTTTCTTTCTATCTCTCATATGATTTTTTTTCAAGTTTATCTTACCACACATTAAAATTTCTTTATGCATTAGTGTACAATGTCATGCTCTCTATCCCTTGTTTACTCTCTCTCATGTGGAATATTATTTATAATAATATTCATATATAACTTATAACTCCACTTACATGAATTTAATCCCATATATATATGGTTTATACCTAGATATACCTAACTCCTTGGCTACATGGTTTTTACAAAAGCTGACTACCCCCTGTCAAGTTTCAATGTCACATCTTATGCACATGAAATAGTTTCCTTCTCCTCCTCTTCCCCAAGAGGGTGGTAGCTAATTTCCCTCTATCTAAGTCCATGCTATCATCCATCTAAAATGTTAGATAGTCCATCCTATTATTTCTAACACATATATTTAGCCTATAGCTTGTTCAAACTTTTTTCAACATATGTGCTTATATGTTCAATCAGAAGCAATTGGGGTTTGCACTTGTAAGACTAAAAGGGATCAAATCACTAGTATGAGCAAGTTAATTTCATATTTACAAATGTAGAATCAACTATTACATGACAAGATCATACCATTAGAAAATTGGATTATAATATAAAAGCCTCAAAGGTATTTTAGTGTCAATCATGTATATGCACCTTCATCTAGTCAATTGGTTACAAGCAATGTTACATATAAAAACAATAAATCACAAAAAAGTAACTCTACAAATAGTATTTCAAAAATAATTCAAAGATCAAAAAATATTTCAAACAAGGTACTAAAGGAAATTATTAGAAATAAGTTGATTAAACTACCTCCTCTACATTCAGTGAGAAGATCCAGATATTATTATGCATATCATAGAATGCATGGACATCACATAGATTCATGTTTGGTATTAAATAAATATAAAAAATAAATAATTGATAATGAGGATCCTATACAAGATAAATCAGTCAAGCAATCCACGATGACATAGGAACATATTCACAAAAGGTCAAATTTAGAAACAATACAAAAGTGCTTACCAAAGCATAACTTAGAACAAAAAATAGATTAAAAATAAAAATTAGAGCAATAAATAGTACAAAAATCATAGTTAAATCATGAAAAAGATCCAAATATACCTCTCCAAAATGAGGCTCAACTTTCAAAGCAGTATGGATTTGGTATAAAATATCTACAACAGTTTGATTTTCAGGGTCAAGGATTGGGCAAGCGTACTCAAGGCATCACTACTCCTATTCTAGTAGTTGATAATGTTTGTTAGAAAAGTTTGGGATTTATTGAACATCATAAGACAAATCATTTATAGACATGATTTATCAAAAAAAAAAAGATTTAAATACAACAAAAATCAGCACTAACACTCCATTGGTTCAAAATCAAGATGATAATGATGAGTGGAATAATACAGGTTATTATGGTTTCCAAAATACTGACTAAGCATCCAAATATTCAGAGTCATATTCTCTACCATTCCCTCATGATTCAAAATCACACAAGATTCCTTTTTTTAAGTAGAGGACACCATGATAGGGAGTCTCTCTTGAGACTCATCAGTTAGTATCATTCCTTCTCAACTTAATTGTACATAGTTTCTCTTCAAATTCTTATACATAGTATACTAAATGATTGATTGTACATAGCTTGTTATCTAAATATCAAAAACACTACAACATATTAAAAATTCTAAAAACATTAAAATATGTCAAAAATAAAAAACATATTTTGATTGTATGCATTATCCATGCTTTAAATTTATACTACTATGCTAGACTTACATCTACTATTCTATGTTATTATTTGTCAAATTATCTACATTATCATGCTTCATTTGATATTTTTTGAGTGTTTGCAGTGACATGTAGCTCTTTTATTGCTTCACTCTATCTATTGAGAGGGCACACTACTTATACATTGAGATACACATCAATATACATACCCACTAGGGGCATCTTCTACATGACTACACCATCCAGATTATGTCATTCGTACACTACACACTCTAGTTATCATATTTATGTATATTACTTATTGGCTCACACAGATTACTCTATCGACACTCACTAGTATATAGAACTTGTATATTTCTTAGCATATACTTATTCTTGTGCTAACATGTCTTACATACTTTCCCTCTTACTTTGATTAGTTAGATGCAATTGTATTTCCAATTATTACATGTTTTTGTTTATTTCTTTACATAGCGAGATTGATTGCATTTCTTAGTTCTTGCTTGTCTCCTGTATGTGCCTTAGGACATTTTCTAATGTCCTTTGTTTATATTCATGTGTGTGCCTTACAATATTTTTTAGTGTCCTTTGGATATACTTTGTATGATTGTCACTTTCACATCAATCTTTCTTGTTTTAAATATATGTGTATGTGGAATTTGAATAGACCATGTATGCTTGGTTTCTAGTTTGAGTCACATGTGCCCATGTCCTTTATTTACTTTCTCCCTTTTCCACCCTTGTGTGCTTCTTGTTTCTTGCATTATGTGTTTGTTTCTTATTTACTTCTTATAGTTTTCAATGCCATGATTGACATCATGTATTTATCTTACTTTTTTGGATGCCATGATGAACATCATTCTTCATCCCTCCAACTAACAACTAACAAATAACTAGACTTTCATTTATAGTTTAGTATATTGCACATATTACTATATTGTTGTATCTATCTAGGTCTACCCTTGTTGATCTAACAATCTCTCAATATAAATCATGCTATATTTTGAGATATCTTGTTAATTATCATTGCTATATCATGTATTTTTATAGCATAACATACTTGTAGGGCTCTTTTTTTTAAGGAATTCATTACAAGGTCTAAATTCCTACTCTTAGAAGAGGGGGCAATAAACAAGGGTTTTATCATAGAGATCAGAGCTCCTAACCATCAAAAAAGCACCATTTAGCACACCCAAGAAAACAACCATACATTAAAATAGTCAGAATAGACCAGGCAAACAATCAAGAATCTAGAACAATTACTAGATTTGGTCCTAGAAAACAACAACCAACTTGGACAACAATGTTAGTGCCACTAGTGTCCACTTTCGGTGCTCCTGTCCAAATAGTATAAAAATCTAGATTTTCCAAAAGTAGGGAAAAAGTAGTTCAGCTAGAGTTTTACATAGCCAAACCAGTTCAGAATCAATAGTTTTTAGTAAAATTTCACTTAGAGAATCTAGATATAGAGGGAATCATGCATGACATGATGGATCTCACTTCTAGTTTGAGATATGACTATTGATATAACTTCTAGATTAAGATTCATGTTTCAGACACTAGTGATTGGGGGCAATGTGTGTGGCACATTTTTTTTCTTTCTAAATTTAGTTTTACATAGGCATTCTTAGTAGTTGTATGCCTTATTTCATCTATATATGGTTTGTATCATTTTTAAATAGATTTTATACAAACCTAACTTATGCATTCTCGAGTTCTTAAGTTCTCTAGTGGCTTTCGTACAAGCCTAGTGCACTAGTTTAGAGTGGCTTTCATACAAGCTTAATCTTTATCTTTTAGAGTGGTTAAGAGTGGCCTAGTTTCTAGTATACATTTGGCTATCCATACCAACATTGCTAGATAATATTACATTATGGGCTTGATGAGCCATCTCATATGGCATATATTTCATACTAATATCAATTCATAGGTTCACTTCACAGGGCAATGATGGAGTCAAAGGACTAGCTAGCCTTTGTATTCTTGAACCACCTATTCAGAGAGATTGGATACATAATCCAGACATCGATCAACAAATGCATGATAATATAGCTTCATTTAGTGGGTGATGATGGAGCTAGAAGGATAGGATTTGCATTCTTGAGTCACTTCTAAGGAATTGAGCACTTAACTCCTTTCATGATATTAATCTTGGTATAACACCTTCTGGTATTACTTAGCATAACCCAATATCACTTAGCATCACAACTGGTTTTATGTTGGTTCATGTATCTAGTGAGGTTTATTTTCTCCTTTCTCTTCCTCTCTCTCATATCCTATTTTGTATATTCTTATTTTAGATATAACGTATCTAGTAAGAACTGATCTACTCTTTATTTTTCTTATAGATTCATACTTCATAGCATGATTTCTCTATGCACACCCAACATCACACAAGCTTCATGAGATTCCCCCTTGTAGGTAAGTTCATGTATGCTTTCTATTTTTTTTTATCTTAGTATTTCACTTTGTTGCATCACTAAAATAAAGGAGGGGAAAATATAGTGATATAAAATATAAAAATAGGTAACCTGAGCATGGATAATGACACCTAACACATAGGTCTCTCTTACTTATTTTTATGACCCTCATAGGCATCTCTTCATTGATTCCTAATCATCCGTAACCTTCTAGACTTGATCTCAACTGAACCAAACCCCTCTTTTTAGGATAGATCAATCCTCTCAGGTCCCATCTACTCAAAATAGTAGCACCAGACTAGGACTATAGTTCCAATACCACTCATGTTTGCTTTCGATGCTATTATCTAAATTTATTTTTGGCCCCAATGGTCAATGTTTTTGGTTCCCTATCCTTATCCTTGTCAGTCTAATTTGAGCAAATTCAATCCATGACCAATAGATCCTTATAAAAAACAATTCAAAGATCATTTAGAAAGAGTTGACAAAGTATCACTAATCAAGTAAGAATACTCAAGCAATCTTTTTTATTCTCTGTATACACCTAGCCAACACACTTAAAAGCTCATCCAAATCCTTACACCAGTCCCTAGCCACCTTAAGCACATCTAATTTAGTATTATGCATCTTCATATACATAATTGTACAAATCAGATCAACTGAGAGAACTACATATATCTTGATCCCTCTTCAGAGTATTAGTATGTAAGTAGGGTGTCCACACACAGGATGTGAGGCATGTCCAGTGATTCTTACACATACTAATGCCGCCCTCTTGCTCAAAATTGATCAAGACTTAATGGAAGATAGGGTTTGAAGAAAGAATATTCTCTATAAGGAGCTATATAGACTTCCAACTACCAAAACATCGTAGACAACGTCATACAGACATAACAAAAAAAACCCGGAAAGCTTAGATCCTCAAGACAATAGCGACAAAGATGGACTATAGCACTGGTGTTACTACTGTCTATTTCTAACGCTCCTATCCAATCACAAAATGAAGCTCAGATATTAGTTTTTGACAATATGTTAGTCCTGTACAATGAATTCTAGCCTCTGTCGTAGTTAGATCAATCAATTTCCAGCTAAGTTTTGTTTTCTTCTCCTTATTACTATTTTTCGAAAAGTTTGAATTGCAATTAATTTTATAAAAATGAGTGGCTTAATTATTATATATTTATTTATTGATTTTACTACTCAAACCCTTTAACTAAATTAAGAATAATTCTCCAATATTCTTAAAATTGTTAAATCACATAATGTTAAATTAGTACTATAATAGCCCTGAGAGGTCTTTAAAAAAAAAGATAAAAAGATGATTTTTTATAAAAATATTTTGTTAATACCATAATTTATTTATGGGGTAGGGATTCAGCAATTATTTTGGTTCATAAAAAGACCTAAGAAAACATAATAAGTGGAAATAATATGGAATCTAAGATAATTCTCTAAGTATTTGAAAATCATATTTTTAAATGGGTTAGGAACTCCTACAATTAAGAGGAAAGTATATTCATTTGAGCATTACTGTTTTTATATTTTGAGATTTAGAGAGCTCTAGGTAACCATTTCAGTCACGAAGAGAGATGGTGGCAAGAGCGAGTAGAGGAAGATCATCCAATTAGGTTTTGCACTTTTATTTAAGATAAAGAGGTTAGATTAGGAAAAATTAGTATCAGGTCAAATCCATCCAACAGAATTTTCCTCAAAAGATATATATATATATATATATATATATATATATATATATATATATATATATGAAGGATAGAGAGGTTAGATTAGGAAAAATAAGTACTGGGGCAAATCCATCCAGCAGAATTTTCCTAAAAAAATATATATATGAAGGTAATGGGTGGGGTTTAATTTTTCATTTTGAGCAACGTGCAATATTTAATAAAACAAAGTAGATTGGCCAGCCTTTATAACTGCATCAGCTAGGGTGATGTAATTGAAACAAGGTCGATGTCGTTAACACAAATGCCCAATGTGGTAGAGAAAGAACATATATTTAAGGAAGTAATGTTTAGATGGTTGATCTAAGATAGAATGGTTAATGTAATACCAAAAGTATGAAATGGCCAAGGACATAGTGTAATTTTAAATTTTTGCTTAAATTTTTCTTGATTTTGGTCTAACAGGACACTGATTGTGTTTTATTTTCTGTAATTTGGCAAAAGTAGAGTAGCGTCTAACTATGGCGGAATGTATATACATCATGACTACTCGAAGTAATAGCCAAACTATTATATGAGTATATGGTACAATTGATAATTTAGAATTTTTAAGCCATCATGAAGATGTGTCAAGAACCATTAGATGCAAATCTCATGGTGATGTTGCTCTATTTATACCCTCATATGGGAGGTGGATGACATGAAGGTGGATAGGGATACACAGATGGCTATCACCTTGGAATATGCAGATACTTTATTTTGGTTGCCTATAGAGGGGACATATGGTATGTGAAGAAGCACTGGTCTGATTGGCAACATGGTTAGAGAGATGAACAGACTTACCTTTAATGTGAGACTACGAGATGAATTCGCTGCATCGATTCTGAATATCCAGAAGGATATACTGTGCATGGTGACAACGGTCTTTTGTCACAAGTCTTAGCGGGGAGTGCCTTTGTTTTTTATTGGTATTTGCTTGGAAATTTTAGAGCGCGGTATAATATATAGTATGGGCATTGGCATGTGGGTACAATTAGTGAATTGTTTTTATAGTATCCTCACAAAGAAACTCCTGGGTATAGGGCTTGTGATACTGTCGGATTTTTAGATATATGAAAGATTCATAATGTACCATCCTATAGGGACAACAATTCATATTGACAGTTATTTCTCTGGGGTCAGGCAGTGGGAATGAGAACATAAATTGAGATGTGGGATAGTGTATTGAACATTGTACATCATACATAAATATTCTATCACCTAGATTTCATCTGTACAGGGACTTTAGATGCATGGATATCCTTTTGAAATCGATATCTACATATCATGTTTTTATGTTTTATTGAAATAAGATTTTTAATCATTCGTTAATGAGTTTAGTATTTGGTCCATCTGATATTCGACCAAGATATATAAAATGCTTAAATACAGATATAAGCACCATTTTGCTATAGGGTTATCTAGCATCCTTAATGCGTTTTTCGAATTACACTAAAAACCTTAATCGTCGAAAACGTTTATTGATATGAGGAAGTACTTGTATCTGCTGAATGGGTTGGTGAAATTAAGCTCAAACACAAGAAGCTACTTTTAAAAAAAAAAAGTGAATAAATAAATAAATAAATAAACTGTTAGAGATTATTGATCAATGATTAACACTTTATAAAAATTAAATAATAATATTAATAAATAAATAAATATTTTTTTTTAAGGACCTTCAAACATAGCACATGACTTTTGAATGTGTACTAAAATATTTAACCATAAACATTGGTCTTGATATAATTATAAGTAAATGAAACATAACATTAAAAAATCAAGATTATATTATGATGAATAATATAAACATTATTAAATGTAGGAAAAAGGATAACACTATAGTAGGTTGAACATACATATAATTTTCATGTCACAAAGTGGAACAAATTTATAAGAAAAAATTATTTGTAACAATAATATCAAGGATATAATTAGGAGATCTATGTAAAGAGATGACCAAAAAATACTCATCAAGTTTTGAAATGTAAAAAGGTTAAACTAAAGAGAGTTAAATGCTATTAGGTGGTAACCAAATGATATCTAAATTAGGGATTATATCCAAAACATGCATTAAAAAATATGTAAATACAACTTATATTAACAAAAATATATTAATCCAAGAATTGACGACAATAATATATTAACATACCACATGCACACATACATATCTACCAAACTAAATAAATAAAAAAGCATAAAGATAGGAATGATTATTTTGCGTTAAATTTTTGGTACATCAAAAAGAGACCTTTTTAAAGATATTGTAAATGAAACTCAAGATGCAAAGAAGAAGAATTAAAAAGAATTAAATATTTGTAATTGAAGAGTCCATAGACTAGATTTACATTACTTGTTTAAATTATATTCTTAAATTATTGAAAGACCTTTTACAAATGAGGCTTCACAAGTGTAAGCTCATATGTCCTAATTTCACATTTTCTTAAAATGATGGATTTAGGTGCATGAGTGGAGAGTATTTGATGTCTTACAAATTCAAAATGAGGCTAATATATAAGAATTTAAAACCTATAATTATATATTTAAAACCTAAAAGTCACCTCTCAAAACTGGCCAATGACATTAAACTTGTCAAAGTGTCATAAAAAATACCACTAAGCATAATATTACGTTGGCCAGGACTAAGTAATATAACTTATTAATGATAAATATAATATTACTTTAGCATTGGTAATATAGTTTGTCAAGAGGGTGTGCACTCTATAATTCCTTCTATTAGGCCAAAGGTGTCATGAATAAGCATACAAACAGGAAGAAAATGAGGGAACATGGAGAGGAAGAGGAAATAACGTATACATCAATGATATGATGGAAGATTATGGCATGTATAATTGGTAATCATTAGTGGGATATCTCACAAAAATAATTATGAACTGACATACCTCAATCCTAATGCATTATTTAGAATGTTCATTGAAGGAGATTGATGCATTATTAGGTTTTGACAGAGAAATAATCATTAAATGAGAAATATAGGCAATAACATGTCACAATGGTATAAGAGATTATGGTTATTTTGATAATAAGTTCGAAATCTGAAATAAAAAAAAAGTGTTATAATTAAAGAAAGATAAATCTGAGATTAATGAAAGTAAATAAATATATATACATAACTTCAGTTATTTGGCTAGACTATAGAGTACTGATAAATAGTGTCAAAGTGTTGTTAAAACATCTATGATAATCCCAAACCATAAAATTGTATGTAAGGTGTGAAATTAGTTCTACGATGGACATCATGGGTATAAAAAATGAAACATATATTTTCATAAAAGTATTTTGTTAATACCATAAACTTCCTAATGATGTCAAGATTCAATAATTATTTTGGTTCATCAAAAGGACCTATAGAAACATATATTTGGAGAAAATATTGAATCAAAGAGATAATTCTATAAATTAAAAAAATGCAAATTTTTATAGAAATCCTAGAGTTGATAGTAAAGAATATTCATTTGATCATTACTATTTTTATAATTTGATATTTAAATATCTTTGGGAACTTGTTTCAAAAAGGAATCTAAAGATGCAGACAAGAGCGATCATAGTAATATATGTAGGTTAGACTAATATCAATTATCCAAGTAAGTTTATTATTTAATTCTAGGAAGGATATGTAAGTTATATTAAGAAAAATAATCGCTAGGGAAAATCCACCCAAAACAATTTTCCCAAAAATATTTAAAATCATTAAATAAAATTAGACATAACATTTGGCTAAAGCTCATAGATCTAAACGCTTGCAGTGATAATCACTAGAAAGACATCCTTAAAGGTAAGCTATACATGTAACCTAATATAAAAT
>JARHVA010004429.1:560000-602500 GCA_037957365.1 Torreya grandis | reverse complement strand
ATATATATATATATATATATATATATATATATATATATATATATATATATATATCTGTATATATATGTGTGTGTGTGTGTATATATGTGTGTGTGTGTGTGTGTGTGTGTATGAAGAACACATTCATCTATGTATAAATGTTATTATTAGTTTTATTAGTATATTGACTAGATTTATATAAAATTATGATATAAGATAGGATTATGATAGATTATAGATTTATATTTATTATATCTATGATTTATAGTTGATTTTTGGTGCTTTACACATGTGAAAAATTAAATGAGGTGGTTATTAATGGTTTAGGATGATGCATGAGGATCAACTCATTCTTGTAAATTTATATATAAGTATCCTAAATCAATCAATAAGACTTATTTGTAAAGGCCTATAAGCCATGTTAAGAATTGTAACAGCCTTGAAAGGCCCTAGGTAGCTTATGGAGTCCAATTTTTGTTAAAAATATATGTTAAAATAGCTATATGGTCAAAACTTAGAGTGACAAGCTATGGGGTTTTCCTCCAGAACTCCATATTCAAATATTTGAATTATAAAGGAAGCATATAAGCCTTGTGGATAAAATATGAAGTATATGGACTTAAATAATGACCCTATAAGTTAAAGGAAATATTTTAAAATGTTTATAACCTATGTAAAGGTGGAAAACACCACATCAACTACTGTCAAGAGAGAAAGCTACTTAAACATAAGCAAATAAGTCAAAAATCAAGATATGAGGGTGGTTGAAAAGATAAAGGATAAGATACAAGAGATATTTTTATACCTTTACAATACAAGATAAGATAGTTTATTCATGATATGGGTTGAACCACTTAGCAAGTAGGTCTAAAACTATAAATTGTAGTCTTAGGAGACATTTGAGAGCATTCTTGAACATTGAAGGATAATTGTTGTAGAAGATCTTAATGTTTTAAGCATCTAAGAAGGATTTAGTAAATAATGAAGGGTATTATTTGTATGTAAATAGTTATTAAGGAATATATGAAAAATTAAGGCCATTTGAGTGATTTTGAAGATTTTAAGTATTGTCATTATATCGTTTATGAAGAACAAGGTAAGAGCATAGACCATATTTGTAGTCTAAATCAATAAAAGAAGAGTTCCTTATATGAAATCCTTTTGATCTTTATGTGTTGAAAACATTTTGAGGGAATTATGATCTAAATTTCCATTATAAAGGAACATTTATGATTGGTGCAGGTCTACATTGAAGATAATGTTGTGGTAATCTATCAAGAAGATCAAAATTCTATATATATAGTATAGAATGTCATAAAAGTGTTAAATGTTTGTTAGTTTTTAAGTCATATTAAAGTGGATTGAGATCAAGAACATGTTATAAATTTATATTAGTCCATCTAGAGGTTTAGATAGTCTTTTACCTTCGTGAATAATCAATTAAGAACTCTCAATTGACAGTCTCTGTCAAGAGTACTTATGTGTTGTACTAGTCTCCATCGATGAGTGCATGAATAGGATATATGATTATGCATGTATTTGTGAAGTTTTTGAGGTATAATTTTCATAATTACTGAATTTATGATGAGATTGACCTCTATGCATGTTTCTATGATCATTAAAAATTTTGTAATCCAAGGAAACCCTTACATAGTCCTATTTAGGTACCATAATTTTGTATGTTTCTTTGATGAGAATTCTTAAATCTTATTAATGAGCTAATATTTATTTTAAAATATGTAGATACGTAGGTTAGACCCTATAAAAAATATTGGAATCCTTGAAATGTTTTCAAATTTAATTGATACCAATTAAAGTACTCTCGACATATACTCTATCTTGAAACCCTAGGGAATAGAAAACTCCATATATATATTTTTATAACAAGTTAAAATTATTGAAATTTAAGAGGAAGTTATAGGGGAATGTTTATGAAGAGATGAAGGAGGTTAAAAGTGGTAAAAGTGTTCAATTAGAGAGAAACATTAGCTGTAGTGTTTATGTACTCTACTAAACCCTATCAAAGAACACATAATTTTATGAAGATGGTTTTTGGGTATGTTTGGAGGTTAGATGAGTAAAATAGGTTATTGAATAAGTTATATAATATTGTTACATAACTATCCTAGGTTTTAGAATTGAGTGAGGAGCTGAAAAATTCATTTATCCCTTTTAGAAAGATCTCATCCTATATAGACCTACCATAGACCTAAAGCTATAGTTTATGAAATATTGGGAGGTTTAACTAGTATAAATCCATAAAAAATTGAGAACATATGTATTTTATTATACTTAATAATATTAAAGAGCTTTTTAGGTGGTGCAAGACTATATTGTATGGTTTCCAACACTATAGGTGTGTTTAGTCCTAAACGAGGCCTAATTTGTGAATGAAAGCTTAGAGAAAGAGGGAAATCTTGTAGAGTTGGGATATAAAACTTTATGAGGATTCAAAATTAGATATCATGAACCTAAAACTGGTTTTATTTGGTCATGAAACTTTGTTGATTATTTTGGACAAGGAGGTTTACCTATAAAGAGGGCTATAAGGAAAGCTAAGAAAAGGTGCATGTAAGAGGTTTGAGATGGAATGAATCTTGGAGATGAGTTGGTACAAGTTTTTTTTATGATAGATAAGGAATATATATGGATTATTTATATTTACATGAAGTACTAATGAAGATTTGGAGACTTGTTCCAAGAGAAGCTTAAAGAAGAGTTTTTAAATAAGAAATTGGATGTAGGAAACTAATAATTATAATCTAGAAAAAGGAAATGGATAATAAATAAAATGGATGGTTTCATTGGTATTTATATGATTAATCTATGAATTAATCAAATTTAAAACTTCTTATAGTACATTTAATATGTTTAATAGTTTGGGCATTGATTTTGGGATGTGAATATAAAAGTATAAGGTTGCCATCTATTTTAGTATCAGGGATTAGAAGCTCTTAAGAATTGATTATTTTGATAAAAGTATAGTGCTACTATTGTAGTACTAATGTTTTAGTGATATAGTTTTAGGGATTGTAAAATAAGTTTGTAAGGCGGTATGGAAGCCAAGTGAGGCTTAAGAAGAGAAATGATATAGTGAAGCTCAAAGAGGAGAGCAAGGTGTCTTCTTAAAGAATTTGATCCAAGGAGAGATACTAGACAAAATATATGGATAAAGGTGGAATAGACTTTATTGAGAGGATAAAGATGGTGAAAATAGTGATTAAAGAGATGCCTGAGATAGAATAAAAGATTAAAAATAATAAAGAGAGATAAATGAGAAGGAAACAACAAGATGAAGATTTCCTAAGATAAATGAATGAAGTAAATTAAAGAATATAACTGATGAAAATCATGATATAAATCAATAATAACCCATGGAGTGGGTTAGTGATGAAAAAAGGTACAGTGGCCTATAAGACCAATTGTTGAGAAAACAAGAAGGAAAAAATGTATTTCCTTAATAAGGAAAGAAAGAAGAAAGATAAATACCTATAAGGTCATGAAGGAGATAGAAAATGATGAGGAAGAGGTGGTAAATAAAGTTATCATAGTGGAGATCAAAAGTGAAGAAAAATCACTAATAGAATAATTTTTTACCTCTACCAAGGAAAAGGAAGATAAAAGATAACTTAATATTAACATGCATATGGAAGAAGATAATAAAATGGGAAATTGGCCTCAATTTATATATATATATAAGTTTATTTTTAATGTTGTGAGTGAAAATACAAAACTGGTAAAGGAAGATTAAGTCCTTAAGTTAATGGAAAGACTAACGAGTGAATAAAAAAATGAAGAGAAGGATAAATGCATAACCTTAACCCTTTAATATTGTCTCTTGAATGAGATAGACAAAATTGAACATCAAAGTGATGATGAATCACTAATTGAGAAACCAAACAAGTTATTTATATAGCAATGTGAAGAACAACTATTAAAAGAAATGTCAGCCTTAGAACATGTCATAAATGATGGTATAGAGGACAAGATATATCGTAGAATAGAGATACAATAAGTTGAAAAATGGATTTAGAGAATAGAGTCTCAAAATGATGAAATTGATGTTGTGTGTAGTGAGACATCAAGGTCTCAAATTTGTTTTCTAATATTGCATTGGATTATGCATGAACAAAATTGATTGAGAAGGAGGTAAAGTACATAAAGAAAAGATATCTTATAAGATCTTAAGAAAAGATCATGGAATTTTGTATACTCATTCATGAGGATAAACATGTAATGAAAAATACCAAATGGAAGAGGGGGAAACAAAGTATCGTGTGGATAGAGAAGATAGCAAGCAAGAAGAAACATAAATATCATATCAAAGAACATGTCCATATTTATGGATGGAATATTGATTAAAATAATTTGTAAAATATTTTGATTTGTATTTGGGCATGTAAACATATCTCATGAGAAGGATCTCATGAAATATTCTAAGCCTAGGAGTTTTATGTTTGAGCATCAACTCATTCATGTAAATTTATATATAAGTACCCTGAGTCAATCAATCAACCTTGTTTGTAAAGGCCTAAAATCCATATAAAGAATTGTGAATGATTTGAAATGCTATAGATAGCTTATGGATTCCTATTTTGATGACAAAATTATGTTGAAATAGCTAGGATGTCACAACTTAGACTGCAAAGCTATAGATTTTCCCTCCAAAACTCCATATTCAAATATTTGAATTATAAAGGAAGCATATAAGCCTTGCGGATAAACTATGAAGGATATGGACTTATGTAATGACCATATAAGGTCAAGGACATTTTGTAAAAGGTTTATAACCTATTTAAATGTGGAAAACACATCATAAACTACCTTCAAGAGAGATAGCTACATTGGACATGGGCAAATAAGGTGAATCACAAGAGAAGAGGGTGGTTTACAAGATACATGAGAAGATAAAGGAAATATTATTGGCCCTTTAAAAGATAGTACAGGACAACAATATTTTAATTAGTAATATTTGTAATAGAAAACCTAAGGAATAGAAAACCTGGTATATATTTTGATATAATTAGTAAAAATGATTGAAATTCAAGATGAAGTTAGAGGGGAAGGTTTATGAAGATATAAAAGTGGTTATAAGTGGTAAAAGTGTTCAATGAGAGAGAAAAATTAGTTTCAAGGTTTGTATCCTCTGCTAAACTATGTTAAAGAACACATAATTATGTCAATATAGATGTTGGGTGTGTTTAGAGGTTAGATGAGTGAAAGAGGTCATTTAATAATTTGTCTAAGATTGTTATAGACCTATCCAAAGTCTTGGATTTAATCTAAAAGACAAATAATTCATTTATCCCTTTTAGAGAGATCTCATCTTGTGCATACCAACCATAGACCTAGAGCTAAGGTTTGTCAAATATTGGGAGATTTAACTAGTGGAAATCCATGAAAATTTGAGAAAATATGTATTTTATTATGATTAAGAAGATTAAAAATATTTTTAGGTGGTATAGGACCGTACTGTATGGTTTATAACAATATAGGTGTGTTTAGGCATAAAGGAGGCCTAATTTGTGAATGAAAGATTAGAGAAAGAGGGTAAGCCTGTAGAGTTGGGTTATAAAAATTTGTGAGGAGATAAAAAAGGTACTAGGTACCTGAAACTAGTTTTATTTAGTCATCAAAACTTGTAGATTATTATAGACAAGGAGGTTTAATTAAAAAGAGGGCTACAAGGAAAGATAAGAAAAGGTACTCATTATAATTAGTAGATGCCTCACCTACTGTAACATCCCAATTGGGGTCCAAATAGAAATACATGAAATTATTTTCAATTAAACACATATAAAAAATAGATTAGACCACAAAAATTTGACAAAGATCATATGAAGTACTCAAAGAATGATAATATCAAACAAAGCATATTACATCATATATTACAAATGTCTAATATCATGAGAGCACATCATATTTCAAATATAGAAAGTAATCATATTAACTCAGCCATAGATAATATAAGTATACAACCATCATTGTTAATATATAATAACAATTAAAATTATTCATAATAATATTTAGTATATGTGCAATATATTACAATGTACATATAAGATACATGGCTCCTTCGAAGCATAGTTCCCGAACTCAAGTATCTATGGCAATATCAAGTGTCATCTCAATAAGTAGTAATATTATGGGGAGGCAAAGAATAATCCAAGAAATTTTCCACACCAACCATGTACCAATAATCCCCCACACTAATTCCATCAGTAAATGTCCCTCCCTTCATGGATGAGTAGATAGTGACAGCGTGGGAATCTAGAGAGACAAGAAAGTACCTGTGTACTTTATGATTTATAAAACTAAACATGAAGTGTATCATAGAAAAATAAATCTAATTTAAGATATCTCATAAACATGCAAATCATATTCATGAACTAATAATGTATCACTAAACATACTTTGGCCAACATTTTAAGAATAGTAATATAAAAATGATCTATAGATCATTCAAATTCATACACACCACTTGATCAAACTTCCTTTACTTGGAATTATCATGCTAGTAATCTACTAAAGTTAATCTCACTCCTTGCTTATAATTAGTAACGTAGAATGCTCAAATACAATTCAACCATAATATTCATATAATTTACATCTTACGAGAAAACACATCATGCAACATGCTAAACATAGGAGTAACCAAAGCATACATTTATTCCATCAAACGTATGAATGGATATTAAATTATTTTATATCCTATACTATAAATAATGAATATACTTTATACCACCTAGGTAAATATACAATTAACTATAAATTAAAATAACATAATTTGTTTCCAGCTATACTATACCCTATGATAATCCATATTACCACAATCTAGTATTTTTATTTATAACTACTAAGTGCCATAAGAAGTCAAATTAAGTAGTCAAAAATGTATGAAAACCTAATATGTTATTCAACCAACTAAATATAAAAAATCAATTCACAATTCATATGAAACATAGAATACTCATTGACTATATACCTAGAGTCTTACTTACATGCCCTTGTAAATCTCTAATATACATAATTATTTAATGTAGTTTATAATCCAAGTACTGACCCCAATGTACTGATATATGCTAATAGGCACATTTACACCTATTTCCTCAATAAACACTCCATTAATAAACCATAGACATATAACTTGTTATAATGTTATATTCCATGCAACAAGTTTTGTATTATAAGATACATATAATAAGTGATCTCAAATATGACATAAGGTTTATCTCATGATACAAGAATGTTATGTTTACCTATGGCGATATTAATTCCAATTAATAAATCTTATCATAAAATGTGTAATATTTCCAAAAACATATGGCACTATTATTTCCAATTATTTACAAATCAACCAATCATGTCACCATATGCAAATCAATCAAAGTATGATTTTTATATAAATCAACTATGTTTTATAACATATGGTGACATCATATAAAATACAATTATTAATAAAAAAGAGATTTATAAAAGACTTAAGCAAATCTTATTTCTAACTTGGAACCATGCCTATTATAAAAAATATGGTGCTATTTAAAATAACCCAGACACACATGTATGGTTGAGTAGTGATACAATAAGTAAACATAAAACACATAGATTAATATAATATCTATCAAAACATAACATAGTTCGACTAATTATGATGATGTCATCCAATTAAGGTGACTTAGCACTTAAAAATTATAGCATCAATTATGTTTTAGGATTATGGCATTTTCTAGATGTCAGACTATGAAAACTTTAAAAATACAACAACTTATAAAGTAGAAGCATGTTGTAAGCATGGTTTAAGTGATGCCAATAAGGAATGGCATCTAGTAAATAACAAATAATGATTTTAACACTAAACGGTGATGCCACAAAAATATATGAATACACTAACATAGATATATACACAACATCACAATTCAATGACTCAATATAGGCTTTCAAAATATATACAGTCTATTCTGTTGGTAAGATAAATAAATTGTGATGCCAGTATCAATTTTATTAAACATTCTCTAAAAAGGGTATAGTGATATCTTTTTTCTTTGTGCTTGAATATTGTAAAATCACAAAATATATATGGCGATTCATAACCCATTTCTCAATTCCTTTACCTAGTGACATCACAAGCTAATAATTTACAGTAATCTACTAAATTTGGCATATTATATTATTCTTGGTGACACATTTGACTAAAATCATGATGGAAAATAAATGTCAGGGATTCCATAATAAATTTGCTAGGAATTAATATTATTACATACAATTATGCCTTCCTAATTTTTAGATTTATAACTACAAATAATTTTCCTATTCAATTTGACACCTATACTTATTACAACGACCCTTAAAGTCTTTAAAAAGTGGAAGATATAAAACTCAACATATCTATAAATATATAGTTTTTGTGTTGCTAGATATACTTCAAGTTTTAAATAAATATAGTGTATTTATAGATAGGTATTTAGTCCTTCACCCTAGTATACTGCATATAGCATATTAGCAAGATAAAAACTACAAAATACATCGTATTCGTATTCATGTGGAAGTGACTATATTTATACATAGATAAAATTTCCCTCTAATAAATACAACATGTCCTTAACTATAATATAGGTTTTAAAGAAATTTCATGAATGGTTTTCATGTCTTTTATGGGAATATTGAAGTAGACTATGGCCTAAATGTATTGAAAATAAAATATTCAAGCACTCAACTATATACATAAATAGTTTACAAGAGTGTAATCATATAAAATGAAAATGATTATAACAGGTTAGGAAAGTGACTTAATCTAAATAAGGCCTCCTTTTTTACTGAAAATGATTATAACAGGTTAGAAAAGTGACTTAATCTACATAAGGCCTCTTTTTTTAATCATTAGGCTGAGTCGATTTACTTGGGCAATCCCTACGTTTGATTAAAATAATAAGTTACATAGAAAATTACATTCTTACAACATATTTTTATTTCCTAACTATTACAAGATTCAACACAAATATGACAAATTGAAAACAATGCCTACCTGTAATTTAAAATTTCCTTTGGTTTTATTTTTCCTTGCCTCTCTCCCACGCATTCCTTCTTTTTTTGTGCTATATTGATTAAAGCTTCCTCCAGTTTTTTGATTTCTCTGCTCAAAAAATCATATGATATCCCTTTCAAAAAATCCTCCCCTTAATAAAATAGTCATATCCCTTTCTAAGCTTTATATTTTTTCTCTTTTTTTTGTTTTAGTTATTTTTAAAATATATTTAATCCTTTTCTATTTTATTAAATTTGGTCATTTCCTTTTTTTTTTAATATTTTATTGTTTTTTCCATTTTTTTATGATAATTACCATTTTTTAAAATTTATTTCAACAATAAATAGAGAAAATCTATAATCTAATTAACATCACTTATTGTTATAAAATTTTATAACAACTTTGACAACCAATAATCTAGATTTATAAATTTAATTATTTTAATAATATTTCTCCCAACATTAATGGAAAAATGTAATAAATATGAAAAAAGAATTCATTATGTTATTAAACCATATTGGAAAAATATAGAAATTGACTTCCAAAGTGAGTAGAAATAACACACCATGAGTAAACTATTTTAATACATTCTAACATGTGATAACTACCATCAAGTGTGCAGGGTTCTGTTGAGTTCTATGTCACCCTATCTGATGATGCTCTCTTTTTGGCATGCTTTGAGGGATGAGTTATCATGTGTAAAACTTCACAACACATAGGTAATTATACCATATCGACATGATAAACATGTATCATAAAATATAATTGAAACAACACATCAATATGCTTGAAATGTAGATACATACACTATAGCCAACTTAAAATAAATAAATCATGTATCATCATGTATCTAAGCAATATTCAACTATCTAATAATAATATATATATCAAGATTAGTCATAAATATAACCAATATCAAATGTATCCGCTAAAACTATCCATGAATAATCAATAGTTTGCTTAGCAAGGAATTGAGATGCAACACCTACTAACAGATTTATTAATTATTGGACTATATTTATAAAATTTAGATCAATATCATATAATTTATTAAAAAATTAAAATATAAATACTTCAATCACCATAATAGTTAATAGTACCACTTGCCTACTCAAAACATGAACTACCAAATTCTGCTTTCTTAATTTATGTTTCGAAAGAAAAATATATCCCTGTAATAAACACAACCACTTTGTATCTCTACTCTTTAAATTATTTTAAGTGTTCACATACTTCAAATCCTCATGATCTATAAATAGCATAAACTCATTAGGCACCAAGTAATGCCTCTAATATCTTAATGTTTGTACAATAACATAAAATTCAACATCATATGTAGAATACTTATTTTTTTACCTCACTCAATTTCTCACTAAAATATGATATTTTTATTCCTTTTTTACTCAACACAACATCTATTCTAACATGTGAATCATCACATTATTATTTAATTTTGATTCAGGTCTAGTTATAGTGAGTACAAAGGTTCAATGGTCACATAATACAAACTTGAGTGCACCCCAACAATGATCTGAAGTAAGAATGAAATCAGAAATCAAATATTGAATGAGATAACCAAAATAGAGAAATCCAAATCTTCATTAAGTTATAAATATCCTCAAGTGAAAAAATCATATAAGATCACTGTTGAGTAACTCCTCCATAAATGGTGGTCAAATACCCCCTAGAATTAAAGTGTATATCCTACATAAATGGTGGTAAAAGGAGCCCAAAAAAGAAGTGTAAGTCCTCCACAAAAGGTGGTAAATGGAGTTACATCCTAGTCTTTCAGTCAAACCTATGATATCTCTGACACACTAACTCCACCTAAGCAAGCATATCCCTAAATGTAAGCAAAATCCATGTGAACAAATATAATATTCCCAATTAAAAAAATCTTGTAAAATAAATACCTACTCTAACCACCTCCCATAAGCACATATTAGGTAGGCAATGTAAAATATAAATGGGTCCCAATAACTAGGCATGATCAGCTATCAATGTACAAAGTAATCTCTCATAAAGTATAGGAAAAGAGAAAACCAATAAGGAAAATCCCCTCACCAAAAGAGAAATAGAATAATTGAAGAGGCTAGAAGGCCTTCCTAAAGATGATGTTACTATTGATGTAGACTTCCCCCCAAGAAGATCTCGTAGATGAATGGACTTTTTATCAGTGAAGGGTTTGGTAAATATATATGTAACCTACTCTAAAGACTATAAAAATCTCAATTCGATGACATGACCATGAATAAGATCCTAGATAAAAAGCATGTGAATCTTAATGTGTTTGGTCCACTAGTGTTGAAATTGATTCTTGAATATCTATATAGTAATGTGGTTGTTACAATAGATGATGGTGAGCTACCTAAAAGGAATGCCCTACTCAATTAGAATTCCCTGAAGTCAAATAGCCTTAGTAGTTATTTTAATAGCTCCCATGTAGTCTGCCCTTGTGGATGATATAACAATAGCATTTTTATTTTCTCTGGATCAATTGATAAGACTAGATCCTATAAAAAAATTATAACCTGAAGTCAATTTATGATTTTGAATATCACCAATCCAGTCTAAATCTATAAAAGCAACCAAGCTAACCTCTTTCCCAAATCTATATTAAATTATGAATCTACAAGAGACCTAAATATAGTGGAGTATCTATTTGGATAATTTCCATTGAATGTCATGGGGCTCCTACATGAATCATGAAATATTACCTACTGCATATGCAATATTAGGCCTGGTATGAGTCAGACAAATGAGGCTGACAATAAGTTATCAATAGCAAATGGCATAAAATAAAGGTAAAGAATAATCAGCCTCAAGTTTGACTCCTAATAGGAAGGGAGTCAGATATGGCATACAATCATTAATGTGAAACTAAGCCAAAGGATCAAGAGCATACTTGTGTTGTGTAAGTAAAATCCTTGAATCAAACTATGAAATCTTGATGCTAAGGAAGTAGTGAAAAATATCAAAGTCTTTCATGTCAAATATATCATGTATAATTGTCTTCACTACTAAAATAGATAATAAAGAACTCCCAATGATCAAAATATCATCAACATAAATGAAAATTATTAGTAAAGAATCATCCTACCACAAGAAGCATATATTGGGGTTTAAATGACACCTAGTGAAACCTAAAGTAACGAGGAAGGAATCCATAATGGCATATGAAATTTGATGGACTTATTTGAGGCCATAGATGGATTTCCTAAGTATAAAACCTAATTATTAATATAGAAAAATCCTAAATGGTTGCTCCATATATTTCTCCTCCTTAAGGTCTCTATGAATAAAGTCACTCTTCACATCCATGTAGTCCACATTCCAATGATGTGCTATGGCTATAGCTAGTGTGAGTCAGATTGAAGTCGTCTTTGTAATAAGTACAAAGGTATTTGACAAGATAATGTTGGTTACCTATGAAAAACCCTTGGTGACCAATCACACTTTATACTTATCAACTGACCCATCTACTAAAAACATAGTCTGATATTATCCACTTAAATATAACAATATTCTTCCCTTAAGAAGTGAACTCAAATCCCATGTGTGATTTTTGATTAAGGAAGAATATTCTTCCTACATATCACTATCCCACTCAATTATGTCTGAATCCTTTCTAATGTTTGTGAATCTAAAACTTAAGCAAACAAAGAATGTGGACCACTATGGTAGTCTGCATGAGTATGTGTAGCATTTATCAGATCCCTTACCTAAGTGCCTATACTCTGAGGAGTTTACCTAGTCTAAAGGGGCTCAGATGTGGGTAAGTCAAGTGATGACTCCACATCATTTAAATCATGAATAGAGGTGGATTTATAATACTCCCCATCACTACCCTTGTCTTCAGAACTAGGAGAAGAAGAAGATATTGGCTCGGGAACCTTCTTTGAGTGTTATGAGTCATAATTAGAATCATAAAGTTTAAGTGAATCCAATGAAAGATAATAGTTTTCAAGTGTTTATTATTTGAGACTCTCCTAAAAGTGAACACTTATCTTTATGTAAAAATCATGTGGTTGGATGTAGAAGGTGGTATCATTTAACACCATTTAGACAACCTAGAAATATGAAAGGTTTAAATTGAGGTTCGATAACTTTGTGTATCTTATTTGGTATATGTATATTGAAAATCCTTGATGCATTTCTTATACTGTTTCTTGACAAGTGCCATAAATTATTAAAAATATTTAAAAACTTTAGACTTCTACCTAAAAAAGTAGACCCATGTATATCTCTATACATCATCAATGAAAGTGAGAATGTACTTAGCCCTTGTAAAAGATAGATTATGAAAATCCCTAGATGCATCAGATGTACTGACTCTAATGCTTGTGAAACCTTTTAAGCTTTGCCTTTGTCAAACTTTTCTTCAAGATGCTTTCCTAGAGATCAGCCCTCAAAAATTACCTTGGAGAACTAGACTCAAGGCAATCCTTTGACTATGTCATTTTCTCTATGTTTTTTAAGGTAGCGATAGTTAAGGTGTTCAAACTACTCATGCCATAATTTACCAACTATATTTGAATTAGTGAGTAATGTAGCAGATAATAATTCGATGAAAAATGTGAGAAGATATATAACATGAATTAGTGATCTACCATACCCACTACCATTATAGAATCACTATGTAATTCCATGATGATAACTAAATTTGGTAAGAACTCAACTCCCATACCTTTGCTGATATGAGTGATTTCATACACTAAGAGTAGATTGGTTGAAAGAGAAGGGACACTTAGAACATTATTAAATGTTCTTCCTTTTATTTTAACATATTCCCTAAAATTAGTAAAAAATTATCATCACCCAAACTAATTGAAGACATGCTACAAGGCTCTAATAAAAATACTCAACTAGTGAAGCTTGCATGTGGTGAGAAGCACCTAGGTCAATAACCCATGAAGATGTTGAAGCTAAAACATCTTCTAGAGCCTTGCTTTTTCTTTTTCTCTTTTCCCTTTCCCTTTGCCTTAGTAGAATCTTGCAATTATGAATTCTTCTTGATAGGCTCAGGAATACCTATGTTGTTCTTCTCTAGTAGGTGAGTTATGTGATATTTTTATTTTTTATGCACTTGTTTTCATCATGCCCATATTTCTTATAGTAGGAAAACTTAACCTTCTCTTTATTAGGTTTACTATTGGAAGATGAGGCTTTAGTGTTGGTTTTTGTAGAGGTTGATTCCTTCTTCTTCTCCTAATCCTTGTTCCTCATCTTCTTCTCTTTGTTTGAAGTCTTTGTTTTCCCACTCCCATCAATTAGGGCTTGAGGTTTTTAGGAATTCAATGTGTCCATCTATATCAACTTGTCTTACTCTCTAGTTAAATTGGCATTGAAAGCATTTAAAGAAAACAATTTTCATGTAGTGACCAAAGCACTTTTAGTGGCATGTAAAGTAGAGACAAAGAATAAATAGGTATGAACTATTTAAGAGAGTATATAAATAATAAGTTGGTCATTTTATTTTTTTATTCTACATTAATTAAACTACAATCAAAAGGACTTGAAATTAGTGAAAAAATCTTGAAGAGTGTCAAAATTTCAAGGACTTAGGATAATGAGTTCATTCTCAATATCATGACATCTCATCACATATTGATCCCCAAATAACTTACCCAAAATGGTCCATACATAATGGGGTGATTTGGTAGGTTCTAAGTGAAATAGGAGATTGGGTGCAACTAAAAGGCACAATAGCCCAAAGGCTTCATCACTATGGTTATAAAACCTAACTATTTATGCATCTATGTTAAGTTTAGTTTGATCACTTATGGTTATGTTATACAAACCCTTACTCCTTAAAATGATGTCATCTTGATTTTCCATTCCTAATAGTTAAAGGGAGTTAGTGGGTTGATTGAAATTGAATCCATTTTAGTACAACAATGAGTTGTTGTAGTCATACAAGTTAAAGTTGTTGTTTACATAAACAAAGTGCAAGTAGAATATAAAGATATACCTAACAATATCACACCCCTTGGACAATGAAATGGTTAACCACCCATCCCCCCCTCCTCCCTCCCCCCCCCCCGCCCCGCCCCAACTGGAATATTGCAAACAATTAGATGCATGTTCAAAAGACATTAGGCATAACCATGAGTATGTCTAGATAAATCAGTTTACTAAGTTAAAAATATGAATTTGTAAAATAAATTATGATGTGGGACTCTACCAATAATGCATCCAAAGAAATAAGTACAAAAAGGTGAGAAATAAGAGAAGATAAATGTTTTAAATATGAGAGAGTTTGACAGCCTGCCAAATCAGACCTCACCCTCTGATCTTCATCAAGTGAAGAAAAGAAGAGTGACCTCAATAGAAATAATCTCCCATACTTTAAAACTCACAATATGATATTATTTTTATACGAAAAATAATTAATTTTTTTTTACAATATATTATTTATATTAAAAAAATAACAAAAAATTGTGATCCTTCCTTTACGAAATAATCCTCATAAAAATATTAAAAACCCCTACCACTTTTATCTAAACTCTAAAAAAAGACTACAATTTTAATGTGAAAATACAAATTTGATATTAAATGTCAATGTAAGTAGTTCCTCATTTTTGAATAATTTTCTTTTTTTTAAAAATAAATAAATAGATGATTAAATATAAAACCATAAATATTAACATGGTGGCTTACAAAAACCATGAAATTAAAAAATTAAGGTTTATCATTTCTAATAAACCTGAACTGACGACAGGAAGGACCGCTTGGAAAAATAAGTATTTTGAGCACAATTTGATATAGATGGTGAGCAGAGAGTAATACGATGCCAAAGATCATGTCTATGTGAGAGGAATTTAAATTATCATCCTTTTTGCATGCTACCCTTACATAATAATATTAATGACTAGTGTTAGCAAGGTGAAGAAGCTTGATGGCTATGGTGAGGGAGGAGGAGATAATGGCATGGCCAACAGTGATTTGAGTCTCCAATCTAAGTAGCAGGTGCATAGATCTACCACAAGAGTGAATAAATAGGAATTGATAAATATAAACCAAGTCCAATTTGGTGGTATTCAAAACCATAAAATGATTATAAGCCCACTCATAGCCATGATCAAACTAGAGGCATCAAACTAGTTAACCCTTCACCTAAAACAAAATGTCCCCCCTTTTCTCTAAATTTTGAACCATATTAGAATGTAGGAGTGAGTTATAGACTTATAAATATACAACTAAAAATCATTATTAAAATTAAAAAAGGCCCTATAACGGTTTTCAGTTGCCAAGATTTTTGAGATTTTTTAAATATCCCAAATTGTTTTTACCAAACCCTGAAAAAATGCCTCACAATATATGTAAATAATCTTAAGATTTCAAAACTAACATAATATTAATGAAAATACTAGACAAATATTTACCATATTGGCTCTCATACCATATTGGAGTTTGATCCAGGTTCGATTAAAGTGACTAAAAATATCCAATAATCACACGAGACAAATGTGAGTGCACACCAATAATGAGCTAAAGTAAAAATGAAATCATAAATTAAATATATCACAAGATAACCAAAATGGAGAAATAAAAATATTCATTAAGTGAAAAATCACCTCAAGTGAAGAATGCATATAGGAGTGATGAGTAATTCCTCCACAAATGGTGGTTAAAGACCCCTTAGAATAGAAATGTAACTCCTTCATAAAAGGTGGTCAAAGGAACCCTGAATAGAAGTGTAACTCCTTCACAAAAGGTGGTAACAGGTGTTTCATCCTATTCTTCCAATCAAATATATGACAAAATAACACCACCTAATCAATCATATCCTCAAATGTAAAAAAAAAAAACTATGTGAGTAAATATAATATTCCTAAAAAAATAAATCTGGGAAAATAAATACCTACATTAAAAATTATTCCTCAAACACTTTTTAAAAATTTAGTAATGTTAAAATAGGTCTTTTTTAAATTTTATTCTTAAAAAATTAAATATTGTTTTTGTTTCTCTTGTGCACACAAATTATTTTACCCAATTGCAATTTGTTATTATTGGAAAAATACTACTAAAATTGTGAATTAAATTTCTGTAAAAATTTACTAAACCATGGAAAAACCTTACCTTTTTTATGGTTCTTGGAATATGCCACTCAACAATTTACTTTATTTTTGTCTCATCCATAATTAAACCATATGTTAAAACTACAAACCCTAAAATTATTAAACTTCTATGCATAAAATTGCACTTATTCATATTTTAATAACACTTATATTTTATTAATAATTTTAATTCCATTATAAAATGCCTTAAATTATTCTCTTTACTATTACTAAATATTAAAATATCATAAAAATAAACTACCACAAAATTACCAATGTGATCTCATAGCACCATGTTCATCACCTTCATAACTCTGTCAGGTGCATTACATAATTTAAATGGCATCATCATTTACTCAAGTAATACAACCCTAGTATTTAATGTGTTTTTACATTAATCTCATTCATGAAAATAAATCTTATAAAAAACACTCAAATCAATAGTTGTAAAGTACTTTTGTCCTACAAGCACATCCATCGTATCATGTTGTATAGGAAATATGTAATTGATGGTTATTTTATTGGTTATTCTACTATACACACACATCCTAAATGTTCAATATTTATTTGGAGTTTTCAATGTTGGTGTATCACATAGACTCATGCTCTGCCTTACCATACTCTTTCTCAACAATTCAGTAACTTGTTTATTCAGTTTTACATGTTTTATTAGACTCATTATATATATTTCTTGATTTGGTATATTTGATCATAAAATCCAATAAATATGATGTTGAATGTATTTATTTGGTGCTAAAACATCTAGTATCTCATCAGGGATAACACATAATTATTCTTTTAGCACTTTTTTTACTTCGACCAGTAATTTCACCCCTTATGTGTATTCTTTCTTTAATATCGATGCATAACAAAAACTAATCATATTAATGTATTTGATAAATTATTTTGTGGATAACATTTTTTCTACATTCCCTTCTTTTATAAGAGGTAATAAAATTACCTTTGTACCACCTTTCCAGAATGTTTATGTACTCTATGTTCCATTATGAATTCTTTTTATTTGATATTTTCATGGCATTCTAAATAATATATGGCATGTATCCTTTGGAATAACATCACATAATATTTCATATTTGTATTATTTTTCTATTAATAAAACTATTAAACACCTTTTATCTACGATAACTTTATTCCGTTTCTTAAACCATGGAAAGCAATAAGGATGCTTTTCACATTGTAAACTTAGTCTTTTTACCATTTCTTTAGCAACCATATTTTTAGATATACCACAATCTATAATTAAATTACATATATAACCTTCTAAACTGAACTTTATTTAAAAAATATCTATATGCAACCATGAATCACCATATTATATATTATGTTCATGTTCTTTCCTTGGAGATATCATTATTCTCCTCAATATGATATTTTCTCTTATGTTTTTTTTGTAGCTTTTATATTATATTTTTCCCACCTCAACCAAATTCACTCTTGGGTGATCCTATTGATTCCTTTCTTATTCATCATAGTGTATATAATCAAATTATCTATGTCATTCTTTTCCACATTTGTAACAAACATAATTCATGTGTGCACCATTCCATCATTTAATACCAACATAACCTTTATCTCTCTTAAATACTCTTCTGCTTTGTTGATATTGAAATCCTTGTCTATTATCATCTTGCCTTTCTCTAACATGGGAAAATCCTCCTCTAGAGTAATTAGACCAACCTTGCCCCCATATTGGAAGTGATTGTCCCATTTTTGACCCAATTGATATTATAAAATCCTATCTATTTTATTTTTATTCTATGTTAAAATGCAATTGATATTCCTCATCCATGCACAATATTTTATGTATGCTTAATTTATAGTAAATAGAGAACTTCAAACCATTTACATACCTTTTAGTCATTTGTTCTTGTGTTTCATCATGCTCCACTCATATGGAAAGCTTACAAAATTCAAATGTATATTAGTGTATATTGTGATCCTTTTTCCTTAAACTATAGAATCTTCTCTAAAGGTTTTATGCACAATTTAAATTAAGTAATTTATCCCTCAACTTATTCTCCATCTTGTTTCATGTTTTTATTTTGTCTCTACCCTTTCTCTATCTCAATTTCTATAGGTGATCCAACCAAATCATTGTATGACCCTTCAATTTCATGTATGAAAACTTTATTTTATTATCTTATCTCATACTTCTCCATTTTTTTTACTATATTATTTAACTAGTCTATTAACTCCTCTAGTTTTAAACTACCTCCATACTGTAAAACTTCAACCTTGATTCCCTTATTCCTTCCATTTAAATATCGAGCCATAATTTATTATATGGATGGTGTTCATTATTTTTATTCCTCATTTTTATGAAAATATTGTTGATGATCTTCTTCTTCCTCTATTTCCTTTCCATCTTTTCTTTGTCTTTTATTTGTGACATTTTTTATCATTGCATTTAATTCATTTCCTTTGTAAAGGTTTAATAGTCCTATTCATTGGTGTAATTCCTCCTTGTACTTATGATGTATTTACACATGTTATTCAATTAAAAAATATTATCACAAAACAATGTTTTAAATCCCAATGTAAATTCACAAAGATATTACGTCTAATAGTCAAAATTTCTCTGATACCAAACAATAAATCACATAGAATAGCAAAGCAAAATATCAATAGGTACGATACTCAGAATTACATTAAAACAATAAAAAAAACTTATTCTCCTTGAATGGATAAAATCATTACATAAAAGTATTTAAATAAAATTTAACATTAAATTAGACAAGACATGAAAAATTAAAAAAAACTAAAAAAAACCAAAAAAAAACTAGAGTTAATTACCCTTGCTATAAATAGAAACTTGATTTTTATAACAAATTTTGAATGCGATCTCCAATAGGCCTAAAATTTTAAACTTATCATATAAATAATAAATTCATGATGTTGGGTGAGTTTAAACCTAATTTTACATCTAGATACAAATATATCCAATTTTTTCTATTTTGATCATGACTAAAAATACTATAAAATAATTTCAAACACTTAAATGATCTTCTATGGATCTCCAAACTTATGTCTTATTTCTCTACTATTAATGCATAAACCTATCATATTCATGTCTTTGATAAATTATTTTTTGAAAATTATGATTTATACATGCCCTTCTTATTTAGGAGGGAATAAAATGACATTTTTACTATATTTCCAAAAAGTATATATATTCTTTGTTCCATCATGAATTTTTTTTTGGCATATTTCCATGGCCTTTCCAATAACACATGATAGTCATCTATTATAATAAAAACAAACCATATGTTATCATTATAATTTTTCCCTATAGAGATGTTGATTAAATTTTTTTAATCTATTGTAACATTATTCACTTTCTTAAACCATGAAATCCAATAACAAAAAGTTTTTTTCACATTGCAAACATACTTTTTATACTATTTATTTAGCAACTATGTTTTAAAAAATACCACAATATTAATTAATTTACATTTCTTACCTCCTAAAGTGCGCCTTGTTTATAAAGTATTTTTATGTATCCCTGAATCATCGCCTTATTTATTTGGCTTCTATTCTTTCCATGGAGCCATCATTGTTCTCCTCAACATGAGATTTTCTCATATGTTTGTTACTGTAACTTCTTTATTTTATATGTTGTTTAAAATCAACCAAAGACACTCTCGAGTGATCCTTTTGCCTCCTTTCTTGTTCATGATAATGCAGACACTCAAACACTATGTTTCCTTCTCCACACATGTGACAAACATAAGTCTTGTGTGGACCATTCCATGATGTACCACAACCATAACTTCTACCTCTCTGAAATACTCTTTCAATTTATTGATACTAAAACCCTTGTCTACTATCCTCTTTTATTTTTGTTCCATGGGGAAATCCTTCTTTAGTAGAATTAAACCCACCTCTCCCCCTTACTGGAGGTGATTTTCATCTTTTTAGTCCAATTTATGTTCTAAAATTCTACCTATTTTTTTATTATTATGTTTTAAAAACTAATTGATAATCCACTTCCATGTGCATAGTAATTTATGCATGCTCAATTCATCTTCAATAGAAAAGTTGAAACTATTTACACACTTTACAACCATTTGTTCTTTTGTTTCATCATGTTACACTCACATCAAAATCTTATAAAACACATATGTATATTCTTGTATATTGTGATCAATTTTATTTAAATTATGAAATCTTCTATATAGAGTTTCTGCATAATATGAATGAGGTAATTTATGTTTAAACTTCTTCTCCATATTTTTCCAAGTGTTTTACTTTTCCTTTCCCTTTCTTTTTTTCTTTTTTGAAGGTGATCCACGTTAGTCATTTCATGACACTTCAATTTCATGAGTTCAAACTATATTTTCTTGTATTCTCTCATAATTTCTCAATCATAATTTTTTTTTTAATACTATTTAAATAGTCTATCAACTACTCTAGATTTAAACTACTTCCATAATAAAAAACATGAACCTTGTTTCCTTCATTCCTTCCCTCTAAAGCCTAACCCATCATTTCTTACATTGATGATGGCAATTATTGTTCTTCTTCATTTTTATGAACTTCTTATTCGTGATGTTCTTGTTCATGTATTTCCTTTCCCTCTTTCTTTTATCATTTATTTTTGATATTTGTGCTAAGTGTAGGTAATTGTTCCACTTGCCTCTAAATGTTTTGTATATTTCTATTTATCTATGCAATTCCTCTTTTTCCTCTTATTATATTTACACATGTTACAAAATCACAAAATATTTTCAAAAAAAAAATTGAAACACAATATAAATTCACAAAGATGTTACTTCCAAGAGTTGAACTTGTTTAGATACCAAATGATGAATCCCATGAAGAAGCAAAATAAAATATTAATACCTTCACAATACTCAAAACTGAATGAAAAAAATATTAATTTTCTCCTTGAATGAATAAAAAAATTACATAAAAAATTAAATAAACTCTAACATGAAATTAGAGTTGACATGAAAAATTAAAATAGTCTTAAAAAACTATATTTAACTGCACTTGTTATAAATAAAAACTTGATTTTTATAATAACTATTGAATGCAAGTTCAGAAATGCCTAAAATTTTAAATGTATTTTCTAAATACTAAATTCATGATGTTGAGTGAGTCTCAATCCAAGTTCACATTCAGTTAAAGTTTATTCAATTTATGCTATTTTATCATGATTAAAAAAACTAGAATATAATTTCATACCCTTAGATTATCTTGTATGTCTCTCCAAACATCTTGGAATTGACCCTAACTAGTGAAATAGGTTATGGCTACATGTATATTTCTTCAATATTTATTTTTGCAAGAGGGAGAGCTCAATTGAGTTAACGAGTCAAAATTTATAGCCTCTGAAAAATAGATCTTCACATCATCTATCCTCTGATGTGCCATTGAAACCTAAATATTTTGGGATGTTTTATATTCAAAGCTAATTCTCTAGTGATTTCCTGTCTCGTTTTATATCTTTTCTTTGGGATATTATATTAATAAATAAAGCATGGATGCCATTCGAAGGGTAAACATAATATTTGAAAAGATGGTAGTGGATAGTGCTGAATATGAATACGTAGTTATATAGTGAATATTTTTAGATGAGAGTAATGTATTTGAGGAGCATCTTTGGTGGATCACAACATACACTCATGTTGTGATTATTGATGACCGGTCTATGAGTTTAGAACTATTTTTTATATGAATCAAAGTAAGAATCGATTGACGCTATTTTTTTTAATGTGTTTCCATCTTCATATCTTAACCGGACTGAATTTTGTATGTCGTGGATTTCTATCACATTTCTAAGGTTATTTAAGATTTGTTGAGTTTTATTTGTAGATATGCCTTGGATAATTTTAGAGTTGTCTCTATGGCTTTTCTCCCAGCTCAACGTTAGTATATGGTGTATCAGTTAATGATGGTAGTGCAAACCATTTAGGTGTTTGTAAAATATGTATTTTTTTCCTTGGATACTCTCTTTCCACAGTAGAAATTAAAGGATGTGGCATTCAAAGGAAGATGAAGTTGGTGATTGCATTTATATTTTAGAGATCTGGAATAATATACAGTTAGTGGCAAAAGAGAGGGGTTTGTTTGAGGAACATTTAAATGTGGTACAGGGCGTAGGGGTTGTGGATAGCCCCATAATTTTTTGATTTTCCCCTCTTGCTTCCAGCATTCAGGTCTTCTTCTCTTTTATTTTTACAGATCCGAGAACTTTGATTTTATATTCTTTTATGAATTTTCATGAACGTAGTAATGTTCCACGTTTGAGACAAATAAGGGTTGGATCTAGAATGGTGTAGTGCTGGATGCGCATTTCAAAGGCTAATCTGATGCTAAGTTTGACCTTAGTTGTATTAAAATTTTATGTTAGATTAAGTATGATGATTGAATGGAAACAACTTGGTGTCGTACAAAATCTTTTACATGGAAAGATTAAAAAGGAACCAGATAATACTTCTCGATGGAAACTACGTTGTAATTTGAAGTTCAAACTAGATCTTGTTTTTTGTTTCTGATGTCAAATGGGTATATAGATGTTGACCCGGTTGGGAAATGTTTAGGATATATTTTATGGAAAGTAGAGAAATTTCATTTCTTGAAGTTCTCAATATGTTTCGGATATGTCCCTGGTGTTAGGGTTTGATGCACACTTTTTCAATTTCACCCTAACTTGTTTTATGGTGGAAGTATTGGCGGTTGACTTAGGTGTGGGGGGACTTAGTCAGGTTTCTATGGCGTTTTGAGAATATTTCGAACGATTCATTTGCATTAGAAAAAAAAATGCCGCTGAAGTTTGTTTCACTAATGGAAGTTTCAGTAAATGGCTTACTCAGTCTAATATTGGGTGGTGGTTGGTATTTCAAAGATATTTTAGTACTCCATCTTTATGGTTTTAAAGCTACAGTGGTCTCCTTTTTGGTGGATGTTATCCTTCCATTGTATGTTGTATTATTAAGCCTTGCATTATTAAGAAAAAAAAATGGAGGGAGCATGGGAGGTCCATGATAAGACATGATTATGATGAGGTTGTTATTTTATTGATGTTTTTAAATAAATAAGTTATAGTGAGAAAGTTTTTTTTTTTTTATTATTATTATTTTTATGAAGTTTGTTTTTGTTTGTTTGTTAGTTAGTTACTTTTTTTTTGGATTGATGTTGTGGGTTTTAGATGAGTAAGATATATATTCCTTTTTATTTTGGGATTTTTGGTCTTTATTATAGAAGACTTTGATTTTTATTATAAAATTAAGTTTAGTTTTATGGTTACGGAAGTTGGGTTATGCTTTAACTATATAAAAAAGTGTTTTCTATGCAGTTTTTTTTTTTTTTTTTTGGAATATTTGAATCAATTTTTTTTGTAATTTTGATTTTTTTAAACTTTGATATAGATTATTACGATTTTTTGATTTTGAAGTTGTTTTTTAAGCTTGTAAGAGGCTTTAATTTTTGTTTAGTTTTTATCCTTGTAGCAATTATGATTACTTTTATTTTGTTATATTTGTAGACTAGGTATTATTGCAATATCTCTTTTTATTAATAAAATGGGTGAGGGACTTCACAAACTTATTTTATTAATTAAAAAATATTAATGAAAGATATTTTAAAATATACAATTTAAGTAAATAAATATATATTTATTGTAAAAACATCAAATATGAGTAGATAGAAAAAATATAAAAAAATGAAATATAGGAGGGAAAATAAGTTAAATGGCTATGTTAGAATGTCATATTGGGGAACACAACCATCTAAGACACAACTAAGATGAATAAGATGATGTGATTATGATGAAAATTGGTGTTTGTTAGAAGGGCATAGTTATAGTTTTCAAAGTCTTAACATGCAATACATAAATTAAAATTTTAATAAATAAAAGATATAATATCTAAGAATTAAATCTTAGACAAAGAGATAGAAAAGGGTATATAAAAAAGATATTTGTGATTAAATTATTTATATTTATATATATTTATATATATATATATATATATATATATATATATATATATATATATATATATATATATATATATATATCACATAGGTATAACTGGAATGATAAATTTGAACACAAATAAATAATGTTCATCGAAAGTGATGCAAAAATTCATAAAGAAAATAATATACTATAATTAAGTAGGCAAGATTAATATTTTTTGATATCAAAAGTTTATATAATCTTACATACTAAATATATATATTTTGTTTTAAGTAATTAAAGTATATATATCATCTAATGAAGTATATGCATGAAAATTAAAGGTATTGTACCTTCTCTTGACATGAACCCATTCCTTAAGATCTCGACAAAGACATCCATTAAATATGAGGATTAGGTACTTAACAAAATATATAAATGTAAATAATAAAAAAATATAAATCACTATCACACTCTAATGGACCTTAAGATCGACCATGAAACTAACTAAATATTTAATTTTTAACTAAGATAAAAAGAATGTTAATAATATACTAATTTCATTTAATAATTTTTAATTTTAAAATTTAAAATTATTATTTTATTTTCCTTTTATTTTTTGTATTTGTTTTGATATCATTGCTTTTCCCTTTATGAATTTTTCTATTTTACTCTTTTATATTGATTTTGTAGACAAAACATAGATGTATAGAATACTAAAGAGGCTTAGCTACTCTTACATATATATTTTAGAAAAGAGTGCAATCTTTTCTTTGAATAAATGTGCCTTAAATAAAATATAGGGAAGGTAAGGTGGGTACTGGGAGCGGTCCATAACATGTAAGCTAATACAATGAAAATATTATGGTGGATAAGCACAAGAAGGGTGATTTTTTTTAATTTAGAAATACTAGGGATTTGGAAGTACATGGACATATAAATAGGTGTATAATGGTGAAGATAAGCATGCAATGAAAGGTGATATGAAGGAATGAAGAAAATTTACATGATAAGTTATAATCTTATAACAAGTTTAATGTATCTAAAGGTATCTACATAAACCCTAATATCAGAAAAGATAAATTTAATAGAGAAATATTATAAAAGGTTATTAAATAATCACAAGGATATAATTAGTGAATAAGCATAATGATGAGAGAAAATATGAAAATGCTTCCAAAGGCTAAATATATATAAAGGTAAACTTGTAAAAATATGACAAAGAATAAAAAAGATGAAATTACTAAATATGCACAAGGGAGAGAAATTATAAAAAAATATGTTAAAGAATTAAAAAAAATGCTTTTAGACAATTTAAACATTTGTAGTAGTTGGTGTTAGTGCTTAAATTTGATGGCATTTCTTCATATGAAGTCAAAGATGACAAGCTCTCTGTAGCGAGTCCTCCTGATGTTATTTTGGTGAAAGAACTCCTCCTACAAAATGAAGAACAAGCAGATATTACAATGATTGATGTCAATGCAGATGCACTTGAAGGATCTAATAATTCATCTCCTCTAACATTTTATTTTGAACCTATAGAATATAGTTTTGAAGCAAGTGCTCTCACTGATGTAAAGGGAAACTTGAGATGTCTTCCAATAAGTAATGAATTTCCTCACTGTGAGAA
Source organism: Torreya grandis (assembly GCA_037957365.1). Classification (NCBI taxonomy): domain Eukaryota; kingdom Viridiplantae; phylum Streptophyta; class Pinopsida; order Cupressales; family Taxaceae; genus Torreya; species Torreya grandis. The sequence continues at coordinate 575,885 of JARHVA010004429.1, read as the reverse complement.
AAAATGTTTCCCATCCCACCTTCCATCCGGTAGGCAAGATTTAAATGAGACTATGGATGAAGAAATGACTATTTTAGATAATATGGACTCATAAATAGTTCAAATTTTCAAAAACTATAAAAAATAAATTGGACTATATCATGATTAAATTGGACTATATCGAGATTAAGTTAGATTGATTACAAATAAATAACAATTGTCTAATGTATTTTTGATAAGTTAAAATCATTTAAATGATTATAAATAATTAATAGTTGAAAAATAATATAAATAAATTGGACTTCATCAAGAATTACTTGGACTTATTACAAATAAATGACATCTATATTATATATTTGTAATAAGTCCAAATTATACGACCATTCAAACTAGTTCACAGACCATACATTTATAGATAATAAGATATGATAGTTTATTTATTAAAGGAAAATAATCCATACGTCAATTGGGTGCTTAGTTAATATGTGATTTAAAACACCTAGAATGATTCGGATGCCACATGTCATCAATTGATTGGATCGTAAATTATCTGTTTAATCTGATTTGATTGATGTCCTTGTGACCATCAAATTTTATCTCGTATTTGTGTACATGCCACGTGTCAATCACAAGTTGTATATTATTATATTATTAATATGATCTCTCACATAGTCAAGTTACCAATATTGTGATGCGTGTTGCAATCTTAGGTGCTCACATTATTACAGACTTTTGTTTGGACTGATCATTCTTTCGTACAACTGAGTTGTTGAGATTATGCCACATGGCACAATATCAGGTGCTTGTACAAAGTTTAATTTGAAAAAATGAAAAGCCATACAAATTTTTTTCTCAATACGTAAATTACTGAAGAATAAATTTTGATGTGCTAGTGGGACATTCTGAGGCATAAACCGCAAAGAAATTTATTCATACACGGGAATGCCAAAGTGTATTTTTTAAAAGAAAGAATCCCAAGTGTAAATTCTCAGATGTGTAAATTATGAAGACCATTTTTCAAAGACCATTTTGAAGGATGTAAAATGTGAAGTTTAATATGAAAAACTAAAAAACACAAGATGTTTTTGTGATTTATAAAATGTGATCTGACTATTTAGAATACACAAAAACATAAGACCATTTTAAATCACAAAAATGCAAAGTGGATGCTCCAACAGTCAAATGATATTAAATAGATGCATAGTTACCGAAATACCGAATTGTCATAGTAGAAAATATAAAACTCAAATATCGAAGTGTATTTTTCAAGACCCAAAATGTAAAGTGCCACTATAAATAAATATAAATAAATAAAACAATAAAAAATTATACATTCTCTAAAAATTGTCTAAATTTTGAAAAAATCCATTCATATTTCTCATTCTAGAATTAAGGAAACACCACTTCAAATTTTCCAATCTTTTCATCATTATTTTTGTTAGTGCCTAGTGGGATGATGCATTCAAATACTCTATTACGATTCCTTTCAAAAAATCAGTTAGAACCAGTGTATGACCTCTCCAATTTTTATTTGGTTTCCAAGTGTAGGTGATACTATCTATGAGTATGAATGGTAAAGATGTGTTAGTTGAGTTTGGATTCCATTTCTTACCCAAGCAGTTTGAGTAATTTTTTTATTTTTTTCCATCTTTTTTCCCTGCATGAACTAGGATGAACCAAGCTACATTGACCCTTCATTCTATATCCCTCTTTTTTGTATTATCTCAATATTGATTTTATCTCTATTAACCCATACTGTGTAGTCCACTCCTGTAGAATCATCAAGTCTGACAAATAACATATCTCTGATTTGCACATCTTGAGTTAGATTAAATAATTTTTTTGTTCTTTTGATTCTTGGATCAATATGTGTATCTGTACATGCCACTCCAAAATTAAAGGTCTTATCATGAATCGATTTATGCATATATCTATGTAGGGGTATGTCATGATGAGTTCTAGGCTAAAAATCGTCTGTGCACTCAACTTCAGAAGGGAACATGTCTTCTTTCATTATGTCATGATGAGTAAGCAATATTCTAGACCCTTCCACTTACTATTTCTGATCAAACCAAATTCATTGAATTGATGTACATACTTATTCAAGTTATATTCAATTTCTTTTTCACTCTTTTTTCTACTTCTATCTAATTATTTTTCAATAATGAAACCTTGATACATTTCTCTATTTTTCAAGTCTTTGAAATATATTTTTTGTCAGATTACCTTTTGGAACATTTGGCTCACCATTTTATTTTGTTCCCCATAATGTAATCAGTGGTGACCAATTTCTATCTCTTATAGAGTTTTTGAAACACATAGTGGGATGACCTTGCTCCATGCATAGAAGAGATATTTTATTTTTTGTTAAGCCTACTATTTCATTTCTTCCCTTCAACTGGCAACTATTAACATACTCTTTGAAATCCGCTACCACCTTAATCAAATATGGCATGAAGTTTCTTGTATTTTCACATGTCTTATAAGTGTCCATCAACTTTGGCACACTCCATATAAATTTATTCTTTATACATTTAGATATGTTTCCAAATATGTTTTTAATGTCCTCATGGGTATGTCCTATAGTGAGAAATATGATCTCAACATCGGGGAAAACACCTTTGTAGACAAGGAGAGATAAATATCGCAACACATACCTATACAGAAAAACATGATTTTATGAATTTGTAAATGTAACATTAGTTTCATATAAGGTTCAACATTTTAAAAATATAATTATGATGGAAGAACGTGTTCTTATTATCTCCATAATAGTTGTCTAGTTGAAGGTATAGCCTGGAAGGAAGTTTATTGAAGGCACCAATTGATTGTGCTTATTCTCTATCTTTATTGTATTTAGGGTAATAACTGTTAGACAAAAGTGCATCATACAATGGATATTTTGAAGATCTAGGTTTATATAGTAAAGATCCATAATTATCTATCATTGTTGTTTCCATATCCTTGAAACACTTGTTCAATGAGGTGATAATAAAGTTAGACCTTCCAAGAATGTATGGTAAAAAAAATACCCATATCTGCCTATACCATGATCATGTGTTTTAATCCTTACCATTGATAACTCTAATATTTTGTCGGTAACTACTTTGATTTTTATCACTATCCTTGGAACAATTTTTTTTTGACATTCTAGATTGTCATGAATAACACTGAGACATTCTTCAGGGTATTGCTCTAACATTTATTTATGTGTGTAATACATTTGTCTTACATAAAGTATTTGATTTGAGTTCATGACAAATTCTTGATTGATACACTCTTTGTGATATCTAGAGAGAGACCCAAAGTGTTTCTATTGATTCAACAAGATGCATGTTTTTCACCTAGCGAAGTCATCAGACATGGTAGTGGTCACATCATGAAAATTAGTTCTCCATATACTATTAAATTTTGGCTAGAATATTGGCTCATATAACATATCAACTAGTTATGCGCTGATGTGGTTCCTCATAATTTCTTAAGTGAAACATTCTAAAAGATGTCAAATATTTTCTTTTGATCCATCTATATCTACTGGGCATGTTAGTCATGGAGAAACATCTTCATAATCATCCACCAATTGGTCCAAAAAATTTGTTGGCTACCATTGTCTTCTATTGTGGCTTTTGTCAAAATATCCCTACATGGAATATATTTCATTTACCATTTCTATGACAATTTTGAATGTCAAAAAAGCTCCTTATCTTCAATCCATATATTTTAAGTCAAGCTTCCAAATAGATATTTGTACCTTAAAAATCAATGCTAGTTTTATTTTTATTTTTCTTAAAGCAACTGGCAGAAAGGGCATACAAGAGATGTTGCCTCCTATATATTATTTTAGAATCAAGCAACTTCATCTTTTTATATCTTATAATATCAAATGACAATCTTGACTGAAAACATTTTTTAGTACAACATTTATCTGCATACATTGTTGAAATCTCACTATCTATGCTTTCATCAAACTCCACTTGGTTGAGTGAAGTTTTTGGTTGATTTCTTTTTTTTTACATGTATTTTTAAGCACAAGTTATTTTTTTTGGATGCTTTTGTGTTAGTATTGTCAAGCAAGGAGTGACTTCATTATCCACTATACCCAAAATGTTTCTAATTTCTTTCTTCTTTGGTGTCATGTATGGTAAAGTGATTGCTCTACAAGTTTCAGTGTTCACTATTTTGTTGGAAGGCTATTTAATGATAGATATTTTAGTTACCTCTATATTGTAAGTCTCACAATATTTTGTGACTGTCCTTATGTAAATTTCCAATTCATTATCTAACATTGGGATATGAATGCAACCAAAATTCTCCGTTGGTTGTGCAAATTCAACATAATCAAAAGAAAAAATTTCATCATTTGTAAGCATTGTACATTTGTGTAACAAATGTACTATTTTCCCAAGAAATTTTTTTCTTAGGCTTTGAAATGTGGTAGGGTCATCGATATATCAAACAAATGAATCCAAGCTAGGGTTTTATTGTTGTAATGCTTGCATATGTAGAATTGAACTCAAATTATTTTGTCTTTGTTACATGGCATTGTCTATAGAAAATTTGTCTATAATGGGTTACATCATTCTTATGCTCCATATAGTAAAACTATCGACTACATCCCCCAAATTATCCACAAAAGCTATAGGAAAAGGAAGTGGTAGACTCAGATAAAAATCTTTAGTCACATTCACACTTACAAATTAAATAGGTATTTCCTCATTGTGGCATGTGGAAGTGAGATTTATGGGTTTAAAATATTCAACATCTAGACTTGCCACTTTGTGCATTATTCCTTCACCAATGACCTTACCATTATTTATGATAGAAACATAGTCTCCATAATGGAAGGCCATTAATGTTTGTTTTTTTCATCCTGGACATTTGTAAAATACATGAAAAGAGTTGTTAATTAGGTTATTTATAAAATAAATCCAATTTATACCTGTATGTAAGAGATAAAGTTATATTTATACAAGAAAATAAGCATGGAGATATGTCAAAACCTAAAATTGTTAAAACTGTAATGTATAACCATTTTTTTAACAACATGGTTTATGTAAATTATATCTTTTAATATCATATACTACATACTTCAATTCTTGCTTCATCCTAATTTGAAGGTATCTCATAAGAGATACATTTCAAACATGCATCAGAGCAGAATAGTCGCATAGAGAAAAATAGCTAATTAAGTCAATATTCAACCATGTATTATATTACAATATAAAATTATAATTAAGAGTTGGGTTTTTGATAAAAATCATGAAAAATAATTAGCTTCTTATATTTTGGGATCCTGTATTTGATTTGAACCTCTGTTGTGGACCCAAAAGTTTGAAAGTATCTCTTAGGAGATACCTTTAAAACATGTGTATGAGTACCCTTGAAGGTTTGAAGGGCATTGTAATACCTTCAAGGGTACCTATGCCATAAATCTTAAGACTTCATTTTTTACTAGTCAAGGACATGTGGCATGTACACATGAACCCATGTAATTTCAACACGAATCCCATAGAGAAGTTCCTTTACTTGATATTTTGGACTTATGTTTTCATGGATTGTATTTTCCATCCTCTTGGGACTTATTATCTTTTCAGGCTTATTGTTTCAGATCTCATCCTATCAGTCTTTGTCAAGATTTTTCCTGCATACTAATTCTTGTGGACCTATCCTTATTGGGTGAACTATTGTAGACATTTTGTCCAAAATAATTCCCCTGATAGAATTGGTCTGTGAGATTATTTGATGCAAGAATTTTGCTTGATTTAATTGACATTGCCTTTTACACCACTTGAAACCTTACCCTCAAGCCCTTTTCGAGATACCCTTTGGCTTTTGTAAAGTAGATCCTTTGGGACTTTTATCATGGATAGAGGCCCTACAGAGTATACTTCCCCTCTGACTTACCATTTAGAAGTTTTGTCAAGGGCATATTACATTAAAATTTCCTAAACTTACCCTTCAAATCTTTGAAAGTACCCTTCAAGACTTTTGTAATGGACCTCATACCCTTTAACTAAATTTTTCAGACATTTTTTCAACAGAAGTGACTCTTTGAGATAATTATTTAGGACATTTTGTCCAAAAATAATTCCCTTGAAATAATTTTCCTAAAGGACACATGCCCTTTAGACTCCTTGACGCTACCCCTTAGGCATTTATAAAGTGACCTTTCAGACATTTTAAAGTGGCCACTTACCCTTTGAGACTTTTGTCTTGAACCCTTGACCCTATGGGACCTATCCTTCAAAAATTTATCCCTACCCATTTGTCATATCAAGCCTACCCTTTAGGATATTTATCCCAGACTCTATGCCTTATGAAAAGTACCCCTCAACCTCTTTGTAATGAACCCTTTGCCATGGGCATACCCTTTAGGATTTTGTATTCTCAAGCATTCGGTCCCTTTTGAAATCACTACTTACCCTTCATGATAATTGTCATAGCCCTTTCCCACACTGAAAATATCCTATGGATTAGACCCTTCAAGAATTTTTCCACAAAGTAGACCCTTTGGATATAAAGGTACATACCTTTCAGACTTTATGTAAAGGGACTTTTGGAATGAACCTTAGTCTTACGAAAGTGCCCTTCAATAAATTGAAAGTGAACTTTGAGATAATTATCTCAGAACTTTTGATCGGCAATTCTTCCTTTGTTTGACTATGTATGGGTAATTTTTGATAGAAACAAGAATTTATTTTGAGAATCACTTTTCCTTTTAGAAAATAGTAAGGGGAGTAGTTCCTAAAAATCATAAAATCTTTCCTTTTTGCCATACCCTACCCTCCATTTTTGAGTTTGTTTTAAATATCTACCTAGTTTAGATTAAGAACCAACCACCCATCTAAAAAAATTAGAGATTCACTACCCTTATCTGAACCACACCTCCATCCTAAAATCCTTGTCAACAACCTACATGCTCTACCCACTATTCCAACGATAGGTTGAAATAAACTACATACATGAAAATCATGACCTAGAGTGGATTTTACCTCTATTGAGATCCTAAAATGTTAGAGGCTACCTAATTATGGTTGTAGTGTGAATAAAACCCATATCAATAGGTATCTCCTAGAAGATACCTTGAAGGTGTTAGGGTGTGGAGCTAAAAGCTTCACCAAGGAGCACACTTATCAGTTTCGGGTCTACATAGACACCGGCGTCGGTCAGGAGCAACCGACGTCGGTCAGGAGTAGTTGCAGAGACGCCGACGTCGGCAGAGAATCGGCCGACAGCGGTCACAGACAAGAAGCAGGAACTGACGTCGGTTACCTACGTGTCCAGAGAGCTATTTTCGTGGACAGAAGCGAGTGTTTGCATGATGAGTTTGAGTTGTAGTCTCAAGCTCACATCTCTATTATTAACAATACTATTTTTAGAGCCCTTGTTCAAGTGGCTTAACTATTTGTTGGAAGTACATGCTCAAGTCTCCTAATTCTATATGTAGAATTAGATCTTCCTAGCTTATTGTAGTTGTAGTAGTTATTGTGAATTATTGTTGTAATTCATTGTGTGAGAAGAACAGTACAGAATTGAATCAATCCAGGCTTGTTGGAGTTGATTGTTCTTGAGAGAGAGATCTCTTGAGGAATAGAGATCTAGTGAGAGATCTATGCATCTAAGAGAGGTGTGGAAGAAAGTAGTTTTCTTCAACTGTATTTCTTTTGTAAAGAGTTTGTTAATACAAGTTTTTAGAGTGGTTTCTTGTATCTCTTGTTCTTGTTATTTATCATTCAGTTACTTGTTTATCTGATTTAATTCCACATTTATTGCTCTCACAAGTGTAATCTATTGTTGGTTGATCCCCAACAAGTGGTATCAGAGCCTAGGTTGTAGATTCAGAGCTTGATATTCAACAAGTGGTTTGGATATCAGAGCTCAGGTGCACTAACAGGTGGTTTAGATCTGTGTAGTATGTATTGATTACAGGTTCTCACAGGGATTTATGTTTGAGTGGGAGAAGCAATGGTAGATGAAAGTAAACTGAGAATGGAAAAGTTCAACGGCAAAAATTACCAACATTGGAGAATGTAGATAGAGGATTATCTGTATCATAAAGATCTCTACTTACCGTTAGGTGGGGTTGCAAAGAAGCCCAAAGACATGGAGGATGAAGAATGGGAAGTTCTTGACAGAAAGGCTCTGGGGTCTATAAGACTGAGTCTAGCATCCACTATGATATCTAATCTATCACAGACAAAGTCTACAGTAGAGTTGATGACTACGTTAGCAAATTTGTATGAAAAACCCTCAGCCTCTAATAAGGTATATCTTATGAAGCAGTTATTTAATTTGCATATGAATGAAGGTGGATCTGTTTCTACTCATTTGAATGATTTCAATGGAATTGTGAATCAATTCAGTTCAGTGAATATAGTGTTTGATGATGAAATAAAAGCTCTTTTAATATTATGTTCTTTGCCTGAAAGCTGGCATGGCTTAGTAATGGCAGTAAGTAATACTGCATCTGCATCAAATATTTTGAAAGTAGAGGATGTTGTTAGTTTTATCTTGAATGAGGAAATACGTAGGAAAAGCATAGAAGAGGCATCTGGGAATGCTTTAAGTTTTGAGAGCAAGGGAAGGCAGAAAGAGAAGAGTAAGAAAGGCAGATCAAGATCCAAATCTAAGGGGAAAGGCAGATCTAAATCCAGAAATGGCAGGAGGCCACAATGCTGGAATTGTGGAAAGATGGGGCACATAAGCAGAGATTGTTAGTCAAAGCCTAAGGAGGACAATCAACACGAAGGAAAGGAAGAAGCCAAGGTTGCAGGTATTGCACAAGATGCTTTAATTTTCTCTCTGCATAATAATATAGAATCTTGGGTATTAGATTCTGGTGCATCTTTTCATGCTACCCCTAATAGGGAATATTTCAGTGACTATATCCATGGAGATTTTGGAATAGTGTATCTAGGGGATGATGAGCCTTGTAAAATAATTGGAAAAGGTAAAGTGCAGCTGAAGATGCAGAATAACAACACATGGGTGTTGAGAGATGTGATGCATGTTCCTAGCTTGAAGAGAAATTTGATTTCTGCAGGAAAGTTAGGGGATGAGGGTTGTACAGTAACTCTCATAGTAGAATCTTGGAAGGTGACCAAGGGTGCACTTGTTATGGCCAGAGGTAAGAGAGAAGGTACTCTCTATTTGTGTAATTGTGTTACTAACAAATCTCCTTCTGTATTATCTACTTCAGATGTGGATGCTAAATTGTGGCACTCAAGGCTTGGCCACATGAGTGAGAAGGGGATGTCAATTCTTAAGTCCAAAGGTATGCTTTCAGATTTAAAAGGCATAGATCTAGATTTTTGTGAGGACTGTGTATTTGGAAAACAGAAAAGGGTTAGTTTTCTCAAGACTGGGTCTACTAAGAAGAGGCATAGGTTGGAGCTTGTTCACATAGACGTGTGGGGACCGGCTCAGGTTGCTTCCATTGGAGGATCACAGTACTATGTATCTTTCATAGATGATGCTACAAAGAAGGTATGGATCTATTGTATTAGAAAGAAATCTGATGTATTTGAGACTTTTAAGATGTGGAAAGCTATGGTTGAGAATGAAACAGGTAAAAGATTAAAGTGCCTGAGATCAGATAATGGCGGTGAGTTTTGCAGTCATAAGTTCAGAGATTATTGTTACATGCATGGAATTCGTAGGCAAAGGATGGTTCCAAGGACACCTCAACAGAATGGGATTGCTGAAAGGATGAACAGGACAATAATGGAGCGTGCAAGATGTATGAGATTGCATGCCGGTTTGCCCTTATAGTTTTGGGCACAAGCTGTTGACACTGTAGTGTACCTAATTAACAGAGGACCCTCTATAGCTCTAGATGGTGGTATTCCAGAAGAGGCATGGATAGGTAAAAAGGTTGATCTCTCATATCTCAAAGTTTTTGGTTGTGAAGCCTTTGTGCACATAGATAAAGAAAATAAAAAGAAGCTAGATGCTAAGTCTATGAGGTGCACGTTTATTGGCTATGGCTCAGATGATTTTGGTTACAGATTGTGGAATCTAGAAACTAACAAGGTAATCAGGAGCCGTGATGTTGTTTTCAACAAAAGAGTGATGTATTGTGATCAGCTAAGGAAGCTGAATCAATCTGAGCAGAGCAATGGTGAATTGGATGAGGTAAAAGTCCAAGATGAGCTCATGGGAAAAAGAAATAATCACTTGCAGGAAAACATAGAGACCGACGTCGATAGGGTAGGAACCGGCGTTGGCAGTACAGAAACCAGCGTCGGCCGTACAGAGACCGACGTCGACAAGACAGGCACCGAGGTCAGTCAGGTAGAACTGACATCGGCCAGTAACAGGTCTGGAGGTGACCGAGGTCGGTCACTGTCAGAGAATTTGGGTGGACAGTGTGTTGTAAACGAGTCTCAAACACCCATCAGGAGGTCAGAAAGGGTGAGTAAGCCTCCAATTAGATATTCTCCTTCTTTATTTTATTTATTGCTAACTGATGGTGGAAAACCAGAGAGTTTTGAAGAAGCAATACAGGTGGAGTCCAAGAGTCAGTGGGAGCATGGCATGGTTGAGGAATTGGAGTCCTTAAGAGAGAACCAAACATGGGATTTGGTTGAATTGCGAGCAGGTAAGAGAACACTTAAGAACAGATGGACCTATAGGTTGAAAGAAGGTGAGAATGGACAGATGAGATATAAGGCCAGATTGGTAGTGAAAGGATTTGCACAAAAGCCAGGTATTGACTTTGGTGAGATTTTTTCTCCTGTTGTTAAAATGACTTCTATAAGGGTTGTATTGTCTTTGGTTGCTTTTGAGGATTTGCATCTTGAGCAGCTAGATGTTAAGACAACATTTCTTCATGGAGACTTGGATGAGGAAATTTATATGGAACAACCAGAAGGATTTGAGGTCAAGGGTAAGGAGAAGTTTGTGTGTAGATTGAAGAAAAGCTTGTATGGCCTCAAGCAAACTCCTAGGTAATGGTACTTAAAATTTGACAGGTTTATGACTGAGCATGGCTACAGTAGGTGTCAATCTGACCATTACGTATATTTCAAGAGATTTGATAATGGTAGATATATTATTCTATTGTTGTATGTAGATGATATGCTGGTTGTAGGATCACACATGCAGGATATCTCTGAGCTTAAGGTGAAATTAGCTCAAACGTTTGCTATGAAGGATTTGGGAGCAGCAAAGAAAATCCTTGGCATGAGCATTAAAAGAGACAAGAAAAATCACAGGTTGATATTGTCTCAAGAAGATTATGTGGACAAGGTGTTGAAACGGTTCAATATGTAGGATGCTAAACTGGTAAGCACACCCTTGGCTGGACATTTTAAGTTGAGTAAAGAACAATGTCTTAATTCATATGATGAGGTAGAGTACATGAGTAAGGTTCCATATTCTTCCGCAGTAGGGAGTTTGATGTATGCAATGGTGTGTACTAGACCAGACATTGCCCAAGCAGTGGGAGTGGTAAGTAAGTATATGGCCAATCTAGGTAAGGAACATTGGAAAGCAGTTCAGTGGATCCTTAGATATCTGAGAGGAACCAGCAGTAGGCACTTGTGCTATGGAGGTTTAGATACTTCACTACATGGTTATGTAGATTCAGATATGGCAGGTGATTTGGATGGTAGGAGGAGCACTACAGGTTATGTTTTCACTGTAGGTGGAATGGCGATTAGCTGGATATCTAAGTTGTAAAAGGTTGTTGCCTTGTCAACTACAGAAGCAAAGTACATTCCAGCCACAGAGGCTAGCAAAGAGATGATATGGATGACACGGTTCATGGATGAGCTTGGTAGGGAGCATGAGAGTTGTAGATTGTACAGTGATAGTCAGAGTGTAATCCATTTGGCTAAGAATTCAGCCTTTCATTCAAGAACAAAGCACATACAACTAAGGTACCATTTCATACGACAGGTATTGGAAGATGGTGAGTTGAAGCTGGAGAAGATCCATACAGATAGAAATCCTGTTGATATGTTAACCAAGCCAGTTACAAAGGAGAAGTTGAATCTTCATTCAACTTCTGTTGGTCTTCATGATTGAGTTGAAGATGGTGGAGCTAGAAGATGTTGCTGTACAGGTACTGGTGCAGCTGTTTATCTCCAAGTGAGAGATTGTTAGGGTGTGGAGCTAAAAGCTTCACCAAGGAGCACACTTATTAGTTTCAGGTCTACACAGACACCAACATCGGTCAGGATCGACCGACGTCGGTCAGGAGCAGTTTTAGAGATGCCGACGTCGGCAGAGAATCAGCCGACAGTGGTCACAGACAAGTAGTAGGAACCGACGTCGGTTACCTGCGTGTCCAGAGAGCTATTTTCGCAGACAGAAGCGAGTGTTTGCATGATGAGTTTGAGTTGTAGTCTCAAGCTCGCGTCTCTATTATTAGCAATACTATTTTTAGAGCCCTTGTTCAAGTGGCTTAACTATTTGTTGGAAGTACATGCTCAAGTCTCCTAATTCTATATGTAGAATTAGATCTTCCTAGCTTATTGTAGTTGTAGTAGTTATTGTGAATTATTGTTGTAATTCATTGTGTGAGAAGAACAGTACAGAATTGAATCAATCCAGGCTTGTTGGAGTTGATTGTTCTTGAGAGAGAGAGCTCTTGAGGAATAGAGATCTAGTGAGAGATCTATACATCTAAGAGAGGTGTGGAAAAAAGTAGTTTTCTTCAACTGTATTCCTTTTGTAAAGAGCTTGTTAATACAAGTTTTCAGGGTGGTTTCTTGTATCTCTTGTTCTTGCTATTTATCATTCAGTTACTTGTCTATCTGATTTAATTCTGCATTTATTGCTCTCACAAGTGTAATCTATTGTTGGTTGATCCCCAATAGAAGGGCCTTGGAATACCTTCCATGTTGATTACAAAGGTCCTTGCAATGGATTTGATATAACCATGACATTTTTTTATTTGATAAGAACCCTGATGAACATGATTAGAATTTTTCTTCGAGGTATCTCCTAGGAGATACCTTGAAGGGACTTGAAATACCTTCTATTTCAATTGCAAAGGTCCTTGCAAAGGATTTGATATAACTGTGATAAATTTTTATTTGGAAAGAACATTAATACACCTGAACATTAAACTAAGGCATGTACTGAAAGATTTAAAATGCTTAAACTATAATTGCATAAACTAGATCAAACCCTTAAAAACTATAGACCATAAAGGATCATAAAGCAGCATAAAACACTAATTAATATCTATAATGAAAGTATAGATTGATACTATAGAATAAGATGAAAAGAGATGACAGATAGGTAATTTCCTATGCAAATTGACACAGAATATGGCATCCTTTTCATTGTTAGATGGAGAAAAAAATACAAAAATAATTAAAGGCACACACAAAACATCTATTCACACCTCTAACGGGCACCTATTAAGGTCAAATAATGGAAAAATGCTAACTGATATTACTCCTAATCTATTACAAATGGTGATAGACAAAATAGCTAAAATAAGCAAAAATGGTAACTTGCCCTTTCCAAAAGGAAATCACCTAGAATATATAGGCAAGATGTCCTCTAAGGAGTATGACACCTAGAAATAATCTCACTCATGACAATGATGACACTATTGAAGGGCTCATCTCTTGTTCATTTTAACATGGTGGGTCCCCTTTTATTTTCTTTGACCAATGATGCATGTTTAAAGTATGATAGAAGAAAATCACTCATGGATAAATGTAGGGCACCAAGTTTTGATATCATGATTCCCTAGGGAGACTTGAGATATCCTTTAGTGAGGTTGAGTATAGGTTTGCCATGTGTTGGGTAGTTTCTCTTTCAGGGAAAGTTAGGCATCCCTTCACATAACTAAGCATGAGGGTGTCACGTGTTGAGATGGGACTCCATCAGAGTGACATGAGAGATTTATTAATATAAATGAGTGTTTTAATACCATGTGGTCAAAGTGGATGAGGCAAGGACTTAGGAAATTTTTTGACAGTGGGCCCTGAGAAAAGAATAAGCTAAAAAGGGAAACCATCAGAGAATGTTAAGGAACAACCAACTACCAAGGGTGCTCGAAGCTAGAGATGAACTGATCTAAATTAACAAATATGGATTTTGATCCACAATTCTTGGAGACTCAAAGAGGTGTCTTCCTACAAACTAGATAACCCAAAATTTTGGTACCCTTACAAATTGAGGTAAAATTTTAAAAATGAGAGGAAGTTGTGAAAACCTATAATTTTTAAAGGGATGACTACAAGGATGCCCATTATTCCTCCATAATCAGGTTCTTCTTATTGAGATCCTCAAAGGAAATATATAGATCTATCATCTCCTTGCAGGAGATGTTTCCCATGCCTTAAAAAATTTCTAGCGTATGGAACTCTAGCTAGGCAAGAACTTGAACCTGACCCAGGTTGGTAGAAAAAGTAAAGGAAATGAGCCCAAAGTGGACTTAGATGGGACCCAACATTGAACAAAGTGCCATAATATATATGTAAATATAGGAAAACCAATATTCTTAGATTGATTTTCACCTATAGTAATTTTGGTTCAAGATCAAAGGCATTGGGCAGATACGTGACTAAGTAAGAAAACCATCTCAATTTAGGCCATCGACAAATAATCATTCAAGATACGCATGACATGTCCTTGACAAATATAAATATTTTATCTTCTTGATGATATATATTATAAGACCAATAAATCAAAGGTTTGGGATTTGGAAAGTAGTTAAATCATTTACTTCCATTTAGATCACGACTCAAAACTTTTGGCAAACTCTTATCTTCTTGTGCAGCTTGCTTGAAATAGAATGAGTTGGAGGCTATCTTAGCAAATCACAAATATTTTACTCATAATGACATTTTCTGATCACACTAAAATAATAGTGAAACATCTTTTGGAGTTGATGGTTCACTGATTGTCATGAACAACATGATCCTCCCCTTCTCTCTCTCCTTTTTCTCCTCCTATATTAACCCTTTTTTTCCATTTTTGAAATCATCTCTCAATGACCTCAGATTTGAGACATTAATTTATCTTTATAAGAAATGAGATATTCCTTGAGATACTACAAAGTATCCTCAGCTTGTTTAGGCTCAACCATATTAAGTATTTATAATAACTACCTCTTAATGCAATAAGACTTTATTTGCCTATCTTTTTCCTTGAATCTGTGTTTAACAAGTTGTGCACTATGGTATTGTGTGACGCATAATCTTACTCATTCATGGTCCTTATTTTAATTTTTTTTTTAGGTATTTTTAATGTTGTTTGAAGGTATAGGTTAGTGTTATATTTTGAACCTCTCCTAAGAAATACTTATGTAAATTATCTTGATCTTAAGGTTATTTGAGATAGTACTATTATTTTGTTGATCTAGTTTGGGTTTGAGCTTATGGGAGTTCCCTTTTAAGTTTGGTGCATTGCCTATTAAATTTATTATGATCCCTTACTCTCTTTTTAACCCTTTACTCATGAATCATTAGGCTTAGTTTTAATTTTAGGTAAGCATAAAAAAGGAAGCTAGCCTACTCCAGAGGTTCATCCCTAATAGGTGACCCATATCCTAGGGTTGTTCCCATTGTTTGACCAAGGTTTGAGTAAGGAGACTTGAACAATCTCCTTGCTCAGCTTAGGGTGCAATTCTAGATGATAATAGTTTTGGTCATGATCAGTGGGACTGAGGTCTAAATTAGGTGAAGATTTTTGGCGTTATCTTCATCCATTCAGTCTTTGGAGGCACATCTACAAACATTAATGGTGACTTCAATATTTTAATTAGTTACAACAGTCTAGGTAAGCCTTCAAACAAAATTTATCTACATCTTATCTCATTTTATGAGTCTCTATGACTGGATTTAGGGCAAATTTCTACCCTCATATGGTTGGTGAGCCTCATCACCAACCAAATGGAGCCTACCATCTATCTAATATTCCTTATCATACCCATAATGA
>JARHVA010004429.1:547500-552500 GCA_037957365.1 Torreya grandis | reverse complement strand
ATGATTAGAATTTTATTTCAAGGTATCTCATATTAAAAGGGCCTTGGAATAGCTTCCATATTGATAAAAAATGTCATTCCAAGGGATTATATATAACCATTATAACTTTTTAATTGGTAAGAACATTGATGCACACTATTGGAATTTTATTTCCTAGGAGATACCTTGAACATGCACACGATTGGAATTTTTGTTCAAGGTATCTCCTAGGAGATACCTCAAAGGTCCTTGGGATACATTTCATGTTTATTGAAAAATTTATTTCAAGGGATTAGATATAACCATGACAAATTTTTATTTGGCAAGAACACTGATGCACACTATTGGAATTTTCTTTCAAGGTATCTTATAGGAGATACCTTGAACATGAACACTATTGGAATTTTATTTTGAGATATATCATAGGAGATGCATCGAAGGGCCTTGAAATACCTTACATGATGATTTCAAATTTCATTTCAAGTGATCAGATATAACCATGACAATTTTTTATTTCGCAAGAACACTGATGCACACTATTGGAATTTTCTTTCGAGATATCTCCTAAGAGATACCTTGAATATGCACATGATTGAAATTTTATTTCAAGGTATCTCTTAGGAGATATATCAAATTACCTTGTAATACCTTCCATGTTTATTAAAAATGTCCTTATAAGGGATTAGATATAACCATGATAACTTTTTATTTGGAAAGAACATTGATGCACACTATTGGAATTTTATTTCCTAGGAGATACCTTGAACATGCATATATTTGGAATTTTATATAAAGGTATCTCCTAGGAGATACCTCAAGAATCCTTATAATTCATTCCATGTTGATTTAAAAGGTCCTTGTAAGGGATTTTTTTATAACTAAGGCACCTTTTTATTTTACAAGAACCCTCATGCCACCTCTGATTGCCTACACGAATGATGCATGACACTCCCATAACCAACCAAAATTAGAGGTCCTCACCCAAGAGGTTGATGAAAATATAAAGATAACACATGGAATAATACAAAAAATTCATCACACTAAGATTAATTTTGAGATCCCTTAAGAATAATCATAAGGTTAGATGTGTCAAAAGGTGGCAAACCTTAGCTTTAATTCTAAAATTGATGGCAAATCAAAGGCAAATCAATGTTAAATTTGAATTATAATGAAATTGAATGCCAAAATCAATAGCTATAGGCATCCCATAGCCTTAGATAATTCTAGTGTTTTTCCACATATGAATCAAATATGAGCATTTTGATTTCAACTACGTGTTATCTGGGTTGCTAAAAGAAATCAAAGGAGATATGTTGGTCTTTGTTGTTGCAATAGAACTTTTTTTCCTACCCTACCTTACTCCCTCCTTTTAAATTTTTTTAACATGAATCAATTTAGATTAATGATTATTATTTATATTCATTTGTTTATTTAAAAGTTTGTTCTTATATTGGAACATACAAATCAATTTACATGATAACAAATTCATGTAGATTATGTCACTATCATATTCCTATTATCCCTATAGTAGGGTCTGCTTGGAAACTAGAAGGTGTTAAGTTGTAACCACATAATCTCTCCATAAAAATTGAGTGAAGC
This sequence comes from Torreya grandis, assembly GCA_037957365.1. Classification (NCBI taxonomy): domain Eukaryota; kingdom Viridiplantae; phylum Streptophyta; class Pinopsida; order Cupressales; family Taxaceae; genus Torreya; species Torreya grandis. Next base: position 550,922 of record JARHVA010004429.1, on the reverse strand, counting down.
CTCAAGGTGTCACTACCATATTCCTATTGTCCCTATAATATGAGAAATGTTATTTTATTGTTTGCATTACATCCTTGACATAGACACACATCAACAATCTAGGACCTGAGGACAAATCCGAATATTCTCAACCTACTATTTCATGTCATAAACTTTTAGGTATTATTAATCCTTCAAATTTTAAAGTGGTCCATTTCCTCAAGAAATAGAAGTTGACTATATCTATTTACTCTAGGAGTACACACAAATTCATCAATAGTAAGTTGGCTATTGAATTAAACTATTTCATTTACCCAATACCAAAATTTCAAATCCTAATTACAGGTGGTGGTATAGACAATTGTTTTGGTAAATGCCATAGTATAAAGCTATGGGAGACTATCTATTATATTATATTATTTTTTTTATTATCATAATGGGGCTAACATTTTTTTTGGATTGTAATGGCTCAACACTTTATGCACAATTGAGATGAATTATGAGTAACTATTCATGCTCATTTATTTAGAAGGAGAGATATTTGAATTGCATGGTTTATTTGCTAAATCTACGTAATTGGTTAGTTTTCACTAGATGATTAATAAGATGATCAAAAAATGTGTAAAAGAATTATTGTGTGACTATTTTCCATAGAATTCAAACCAAAGAAGGAGTCTACCTACATTCAATTATAACTGGTGGAGTCTACCCATTTTTGTCTATTGCACCCACTTGACTCCTTTGACATCTTTTCCTTTTGGAAGGTCAACTAACTCCCATGTTTGATTTCTCTCTATGGTAGAAAAAAACAAAATATGAAATCTTAGGTGAGCAAAAACCAACAAGACTAGGTAAATAAAATATTGAGATTATGGGGATAGTCCAGACCAAACAACAATGCTATAAATTCTCTAAATAAACATGAAAGAAGAGATGAAATAGGGGAGGTTCGAGTTATAATAATAAACATAGAATTTGCATATATAAATTCACCTAAAATACTATTAAAACTTGTTTATAATGCATAAACTTGTACAACTATAGCTATTCAGAAGACTCACAATAGCAAACTTGTACAGATACAACTATTCACAAGACTCACCATAGAAGAATTTCTATTTTCCATGCTTCAAATTTTCCTTGTTTGGCTTCAAAATTTCCATGCTAGGCTTCAAAATTTATATGCTAGGCTTGAAATTTTCCATTCTAGGCTTTGATTTTTTAGCGTCCAATTTTACAATAGAAAAATCTCCAGCTCCACAATGATGTCATGATTTTTATCACAATTTCCTTAAAATTAAGACTCTTTTATAAGTGAAAAAATATACTTCATGAAAGAGTAATTATTAATTATATAATGCAATCCATCAAAATAATAAACTCACCATTATTCTTGAGGATCAAAGGTTTATTGCATCCAAAAGAACCCAACCATTATGTTATGGTGATATTCATATGTATTTTGATATCGATCCCTGAATAAGTCAAATTTAGTTAAAACATGATTGTCATTTTATTTGATGTTTTGTTTTTAAAAATTAGATAATGAAACTAATTTTGAAATATGTTAAACAGTCTGTAGTCTATTTGTATGTAAAAAATTAGGTCACTCCTAAATGATGATATTTCAGTCAAGAATGAACCATTTATAAAATTCTAAAATGTACCATCATTGACACTTTCACACAATATGAATCATTGTAATGTCACCATTTTAATATCTATGATATTGGCATTGACCTAGGCATACGATTAATTTCTAAAATAGCACCATATTAATCTCACGTTAATTTCACATTCTCAAAGAGTACTTAAACAAGGATTTATCTCTTATGATGTGACTACTAGAAATTGTTTTCACCAATGAGACTACTCAAATAGGATTTTGACATCTAATGGGAAAATAAAATATATTAATTATCCTAAAGTATAATTTTTGAGATAATATTGGTAGATAGAGAGGAGAATCTTAGATCTATAAAACTGGGAGATGAAGAGTCATCCTCAATTAATGGCGCTTCAAGCTTCCTCCTTGTGGCTTGCCTTGGTCACCTTTGCCTCCTTAGTTTCTATTATTTCTATCTTAGTTTTTGCTAGAGATGGTCTTTCATTTTTGCCTTCACATTTTTTTTTGTATTTTTTGGTTTGCTTTATGTTGTGTTTACTTTATTGGCGTCTCTATTTTATAAGCTAGGGTGCATGGCTGCCATGTGCATCCTTCCTAGGTCATCACCCCCTCTACCTTTGGAGAGTCCAAAGGGGAATGCATTAATTAAGGTTATTTATGGAAACCCTTAAATTTTATGGGTTTGATCATGTAGATAAGGGGGATCATGGTCATTTTAATGAATCAATTAATGATGTTTGGGATGATAAGGGTTGCAATATTAAGATCAATTACATAGAATCAACTCAGGTGGAAGTTGAAGTGACTAGAGATCCAAAAATACTCTTCAGCAAGATTTTACGATAGGAGGAAGTATAAAAACACTTAAAAGGAGAAGAGTTTGTGGCATGCCAAGAAAACTATGGTGAGTCGTAGTACAGGGAAGACCAAATTGGTAAGCTCTCTAGCCCTTCTAGATTGTGACAATTATTTTAAATGTTTCCATGGAATCTGACTTACAATAGGAGGAATCCAATATTAAAAATGTAAGGATTTTATTTTTTTGCTTAAACAAGAATCCACTCCCCTCTAAGAATTTCTTTGATAACTAGTTACATCCTGTTTGGGGAAAAATAATGGGTTTGTATATTAATTTTTACAAGATGATACAAACAGGGAATTTCATGATTTTATTTAAAAATTATAATATAAAACATACACTAAGGGGTTGAGGAGATTTAAGAATATCTACCCTCATGTGGGATGGGATTCTTGGTTAGAGCTCAAGGATAGATTTTAGCTCCCAGATTCTCAATGAAGAATGTTCACCTTGCTCTAAATATCTCTTAAGGAGAAAAATAACATGGTGTTCATGGAAGATGAGGGTGAGTTGGGATAGTGTGAATTGGAATAAAGGCCCACCTCTACTTGAGTATACATCTCAGATGCTTTACAAGATACTTTCCTTACCCAATGTTCCTACCTCACCCTTAATCATATTCGGTTTGTGCTTGATCCTTTACATGATTGGTCTTTTAGGTTTGATGTGATATGAGCCTCTTGTCTTGAACCCAAGAAGTCTTATTTTTGATGGTTACTAATGTATAAGAAGTTGGTTATTGGTGTTGTTTTAAATAATTGTGGTCTTACTAATTCTCTTTGTTCTTTTTACAGTGATGTTGAATCTATTGAGCATGTTTTATTTTCATTTCCTTATGCTTCTAAGTTATGGTGTTATTGTCTTAAACCTTGGAATCTTATCTTCAATTATGAGATTAGCTATTTAAACATTATGTTTGGCTATACTTTTCCTTAGTTTAGACTCCACCCTTTTTTT
>JARHVA010004429.1:537500-542500 GCA_037957365.1 Torreya grandis | reverse complement strand
TAATTAGGCACGTGATATGGACCTAACCTATCCTATTGAAATCCTTTTTATTGGCCCTAGAAACTCTTAATAATAAAATTAATAAAGAATTGCATTTGGGATATTAAACTTTCATTAAACTTTCCTCAAAGAATATGAAGGAACCTCATTATTGTTCGAATGTGGGACATCCTAACCATTGACCATTAGTCCCAAAAATTCTTTCTCATCAATGAATGGTGATAGTAGTGGATTAAGAAATGTTTGAATTACATTAGAAGTGGCACATTGGCTTTTGGATTACTAAATAATGAGAATTCTTTTTATTTTTTATCTCTCAAAGTAACCACTAAAAATTTGAAATTATCATAATGTAGGAATTACATCTCTGTCTATAATATTCTCATCTATCAATTTGCCATGTTACCATTTAATCAAAGTCACTTATAGTAAGGTAGGTGTCTCATGCTAGTGGGGGATTGTTGATTATCTTTTAGGGCATGCTACTGAGAAATTGTAGTATTATTTTTCCTAATTTGTAGTCCTAAATTCTTTAAAAATTTGTGTAATATACATTTCTGAAAAAAAATATGAGTGTTTTACTTTAAAAAAGTTATTTGAAAATAAATAAATAAATAAATAAGATTTAATACAAAACTATAGTTAGAAACAATGAATTTATATTATATAAAATAAAGAGTTTCTAACATTATATTAGAAAAATTGTAATTGATTACAGGTGTGCAAATAAATGCATCTTAGTAAATATGTATTACAAAAACATTCCACCAAGGCTATAGTATACATAGAGTCAAAAATGCCAACTAATGAGTTTTTAACATTATATTACAAAAACTACAACTGACTATAGGTGCGAAAAATGCATCTTAGTAAGTATGCATTACCAAAAAACTACCAAAAAGGTCGTGGTATACATAAGTCAAAAAAATCCAACTAGACTTATCTATGGAAACTAATGAACACATCTCCAGCTCACTTTATGACACCTATAGTCAGAAACACCAAAAAAAACTTCTCACAATTAGACTTCAAAATTAAATTTACTAGGCTTAATAAACTAGAGAAATAAACTGAAGGATTTAAGTGGAGAAATAAATTCACTGAGATAGATATTAATTGGTGTTTTTACTTAATTTAAATCTATTCAATAGAAGAATTGTGTATTACTAATTTAAATTACAGCTCAAAGGACCTGATGGTTAACTAAAATTTGATGGTCATTTTGTAAAGTAGAACAAACATGATTATTTTGTATAATTTATATGTAATTTAATAATTCATAGACTTTTTATAATCAAGTTCTAACTTGAGATTAAAAAAATTAATCATTCACATTACTTGAAATTAATTTTATGTCCATCTACTTTACTTTCAACTATCCTATGCCATATGTTATATACAACATAAAATTTAATTCTTGTGATACATGATTTCAAATTCATGATATGTGATTACAATTTTTAATTTAATTCCTCCTAAACATTAAATTTTGATAGATTTTCTCTTCAAAGTAATCTACCTCATTTGTTTCATACATGGTGAAGCACAGTAGAGTTTTTAATCCATACTTATGATCATATTTTTGACCCCATAGTGTTAAATGAAGCAAAAACTCAACCCACCTATATTTAAATGAAAATACACCTTGAGAGTAGTCACATCAAATTGAAGGTGTGTGACAAGTATTGAAAAGTCAAACCTAGACCAAAGAGTTAAAGCCTCTTAGCACAATCTCCACGTCAAAATTTTAACTCCATTGGTTTTAATCAGGGGGCATCTATATTCACTAGATAAGGAGCTCAGTTTTGGGTGATCAAATTTTATCTTGGTGATTGCAATGGAGAAATTTGATTTTGTTAGAATGGTGTTAAAAACATTAGAAATGACCAAGAAGAATTTTAGGTTTATAAATATGATAAAAATCTGAAGTGGACATATAATATGATCAAAAGACACCATATAATATATTAATGTGTATTCCTACTATTATACCACAACCACTTGTTTCTCCAAATAATTAATAATGCAACATATTCAGAAAATGTGGATTGAAATCCACTTATTATGGAAGAGCCTAATAATTATTACTAAATCATTACCATTGGTTCCAAAGTTCCATGATGATAATTTTACTTCTATTTTTATATTTGAACTTCTATGATTTTCACTGTGCTATGGTCTTGTAGTGGATTATTATAGATACAATTTATAAATGAAAAATCTATATATAGAAATACTATATATAGACTTATTAAAGTGTTACAAGGTAGACTGATTTTTCCCCCACATAACCATAATTTAGATAAGCACACACAATCCATTTCCAAGATGTCTTTGAGTTATTAGGTATGATTTTTTGTCACTTATTTTAATTACCATTTTAGGGTCGAATTCATCTCTAAATATTAGTTTGTAAGTACAAGAAAGGCGACTAGCCCTCACAGGTATTTCAATTGATGAAATAACATATCTCAAAGGTATTCTAGGATGGGATAAATATTAAGGATTAAAATCCCTATTAGACAATTTTCTTATGTTACATATTCAAAAATTATGGATGAAACTCCATTTATTATGCAAGAGACTATTATTTCAAAATCATCAACACATTGAATTTCTATGTCAAAACTACAACTCCCTTGGTTTATATCAAGGGGCATCTGTATTCACTAGATAAGGAGCTTAGTTGTGGGTGATTAGGTTTTGTCTTGGTGATTGCAATGGATAAATTTATTTTATTGCAATAGTGCTAAAAAATTAGAAGTGACCAAGAAGAATTTTGGGTTTAGAAATATGATAAAGATTTGAAGTGGACATATATGTTCTAAAGACACCATCTATTCCAATGTGCATGCCTACTATTATACCACCACCACTTGTTTCTCCTAATAATTAATAATGTTACATCTTTATAAAATGTGAATGAAACTCCATTTATTATGTAAGAGCCTAATAATTATATCTAAACCATTATCATCATTTCTAAATTTCCAAGCTGATAATTTCACTTCTATTTCCATATTTTAATTTCTATAATTTTAATTTTACTATGGTCTTGTAACATATTATTGAACATTTTTAAATTTTGGTGATCCCCTAGATGTGATCCAAAACCCATGGTAGGAGATCCATCAAGTGTAATTTGTTACGATGAGACTATTGCTATTTTATTGACCTAAATTATATAAATCTACATCTAGATACAATCTATAAATTGTTTATTTATATATATAAATGCTATATATAATAGACTTATTAAAATGTTCTTAGGTAGACTGCTTATAACCTCATATAACCATACTTTAGATAAGCACATAAAATCATTTCCCAAGAGGTCTTTGAATTACTAGGTATGATTTTGTGTCACTTATTTTAATTACTATTTTGAGTTTTAATTCATCTCCAAATATTAGTTTATAAGTTCAATACAGATGAATCCCCCTCATAGGTATTTCCAATTGATAAATTAAATTATCTCAAAGGTATTCCTAGGGGGGCTAAAAATTAAGGAGTCAAATCCATATTAGACAATTTTCTTATGTTACATATTCAAAAAATGTGGATGAAACTCCACTTATTATGCAAAAGCCTATTATTTTTAAATCATTAGCACATTGAATCTCTATGTTAAAATTGTAACTCCCTTGTTTTTTATCATGCGATATCTATATTCACCAGATAAGGAGCTCAGTTGTGGGTGATCAGGGTTTGTCTTCATGATTTGAATGGATAAATTTATTTTGTTATAATAGTTCTAAAAAAATTAGAAGCAACCAAGAAGAATTTGGGGTTTAGAAATATGATAAAAAATTTAAGTGGATATATATATGGATGAAACTCCACTTATTATGTAAGAGCCTAATAATGATTTATAAATCATCACCATTAGTTCTAAAGTTCCATGATGATAATTTTACTTCTATTTCCATATTTGAACTTCCATAATTTTCATTGTACTATGGTCTTGTAGTAGATTATTAAAATTTTCTAATTTTGATGGTCCCTTAGATGTGATCCAAAACCCATAGTAGGAGACCCATAAAGTTTAATTTGTTACAATGAATCTATTGTTATTTTATTGGAATAAACATACCTAAATTATAAAAATATATATTTAGATACAATCTATAAGTGGAAAGTGTACATATAGAAATACTATATATAGACTTATTAAAGTTTTCTGAGGTAGACTATTTATGCCCTCACATAACCATAATTTAGATAATCACATAAAATCTTTTCCTAAGAGGTCTTTGAGTTACTAGGTATGATTTTGTGTTGCTTATATTAATTACCATTTTGGGGTCGAATTCATCTCCAAATATTATTTTATAAATTCGAGAAAGGTGACTTTCCTTCACAAGTATTTTAATTGGTGAATTAAATTATCTAAAAGGTATTCTTGGGGGGTTTAAAATTTGAGTCAAATCCCTATTAGAAAATTTTTTTATGTTACATATTCAAAAAATGTGGATACAAATACACTTATTATTATGCAAAAGCCTATTTATAAATCATTAGGACATTAAATGTCTACATCAAAATAACAACTCCCTTAGTTTCAATCAAGGGGCATGTATATTAAATGGATAAGGAGATTAGTTGTGCGTGATCAAGTTTTATCCTTGTGATTGTAATGGATATATTATTTTTTTTACTGTGGTGACAAAAATATTAGAAGTGACCAAGAAGAATTTTGGGTTTAGAAATATGATAAAAATTTTAAGTGGCCATACATGTTTTAAAGACACCATCTATTCCAATGTGCATGCCTAATATTATACCACCACCACTTATTTCTCCTAATAATTAATAGTGTTACATTTAAAAAAAATGTGGATGAAACTCCACTTATTATGAAAGAGCCTAATAATTATTTCTAAATCATTACCATCAATTCCAAAGCTCCATGATGATAATTTTACTTCTATTTTCATATTTGAACTTCCAAAATTTTCATTGTACTATAGTCTTGTAGCAAATTATTGAACATTTTCTAA
>JARHVA010004429.1:477500-532500 GCA_037957365.1 Torreya grandis | reverse complement strand
ATCATTTTCTCTTTCCATTATTTTATCTCAATTTTTCTCTCTCCCTTTTGAAGGATAAGAAACATTATTTTATTGACTAAACTTATTTGCACTGTGGCGTTAGTGGTGGAAGCATTGACCCCATTTTTCACTGTTATTTTTATAGGTGCTTCTTGTCAGGTATTTAATCTATGTAATGCATTATTTTACTATATATTTAGTATCTCAATAGCTTTAATGGATAATATGATGAAATATATTTAGTATCTCAGTAATCCCTATTTAAAGATAATATGCTTATGTTACATCTTCAAAAAATATGGATGAAACTCCCTTTATTATGCAAGAGTATATTATTTCTAAATCATTACCATCATTTCCAAAGTTCCATGATGATACTTTTACTTTTATAAACTTTTAAATTATTATAGAATTAATTTCTCATGCATTTCAAAATTAGGGTTATGTTTATCTTTTTCTCTTTCCATTATTTTCTCTCAATTTTTTTCTCCCTTTTGAAGGCCAAAAAAGATTATTTTATTGATTGAACTTAGGTTAACTGTGGCATTAGAGGTAGCAGCGTTGACCCCAGTTTTCATTGTCATTTCTATAGGTGATTCTTGTCAATTATTTAATATATGTAATGTATTATTTTACTATATATTTATTATTTAAATAGCTTTAATGCCTGAGATAATGAAATATATTTAGGATATCAGTAGCTTTAATACTAGTATAATGAAAAAGTTATGTTCAGTATTACTATTATAATGATTATACTTATACTTTGTGTACACAACTTCTTGAGGCCTAGACAAGACAATCCTATAACTATAATGGGATGAGTGGTATAATGATTCAATTGGTTAGGATGATGGAAATGATGGATTTGAATGGGAAGGGATGGATTAGCTAGTTGGTTAGGTTGAGGTATAAGAGCAAGGTCTTAATTGAAAAATGGAAGAGGGTATTCATGGTGATACCAAAAAATCTCATTTAAATGATAATACTCATTTGAATCAGTGAATTGGGAAGTTATAGAGTTATAATAACCCTCATAATGGATAAGGACAAGGTAACAAATTTCTTGGTGATTAATAGGCTTAGGAAAATTGAAAAGGTTACAAATTAAAAAACCTTGGGATTTGGTTGAATCTATTGGGTTGGTTATGACTAGTCAATTTCATCCATAAATAAAATGAGCTATGATGAGGATAGACTTGAGGATAAAGAATAGAAAAGGGGAGGCTTAGATCTAGATGTATGAAGTGATATGTAAACATAAACAATATTAGGCTTGGGTAATTTGATTTTGCTTTACAATATCATTTTATAGAATAATTTTAAAAATGACTTAAAATAATGAAATAAACAAATTAAATCACAATATTCAATAATAATTTGATAATGGAGTTCAACACGAAGGCCTACATTTTCGGGTCAAATATCGATCAATAAATTAGGAAAACATTTAAAAAGTACTTGAAAACATTTCTGTTATGAAAAATGAACAACTACAAAGTTGTTCATTGGGAAAAATAAATATAAGTCCCTCTTCAAACTTTTTTCCATTTCTATCCTGAGCACCCTTCAAAAACACTGCAAGCTCCTTGGTTCATAGTCTTTCCCTACAGATGTTGGTTGAATGTGTTTAAATACAATTTTTGAACACTTTATATAGTGTTCATGCCCTCAGGTTTAATGGTGGGTCACCTATCATTTTATCTAAAGGGATGAGGGTTCGATCCCATGGCATTACTTTTGGTGGGGAGCATGCATTTCATTTATCCCACATTCATGGGTTTTAACATTTATCAAGGATTTATTAAGCCTTTTCTATCCCTTTGATTTCATGGCTTAAGCCACGTTCTCCACGATTTTGGTTATTATGTCCATGATTCTCATGGAAATGGATGTGGTTAGTGGGGATGTGGAAATATGTGGTGTAATGTGGAGGCTTAGGCATTTCACGTGGAAATTTGTTGATAAAATGTGACATGATTTGGATGGTATGTGGTTTGAGTATGGGGTCACGTGGCAGGAATATAGGGTTATGTGGAAATAATTGGTTTGTTTAGAACATTCAAAAAATAAAATTAGATAATGGAAAATAATGTGGTGGAAATACACATGGTAGCTTGAGGACCCACCACATGGTCCAATCTCGCGATGCCATTTGTTGAGCACTCGTTGCACCACTTGTCATCATCCAACTAGATGTTTCCTTCTAACACCAATTTTTTTTGCTGAATAACAAAGATCACCTATAAAATATGAAATATGAAAACAACACATTTTTCTTGCATCTCATGCCACGTGTCATGTTCTTACTAGTCTAGATTTGTCATGTCATCATTTTTACCAAGTTTGAACATGTCTTTGACTAGTTATATCTTTTACATACAAACTCTATTTCACAAACCATAAATTATGTCAGAAAGCTCATAATGACCTCTTTACCATGGAACTATTCTCAAATCATTCCATGATGTTCAATTTCTTTAGTTTGACCAACATTGACCTACTTTGACTGGCTACATAAGGAGCATATGAGCTCCATTTTTTGCATTTTGCATACCATTAGAAAGGTCTCAATGAGATCTACACAATGGTGTAGTTTTTGATTTTCTTCAATACCTTTTTTTAATTGACCTTTGGATCAATTTTCTCTACTAAGAAGGCTTTTTATCCTCAAAAAGCTATTATTAGAACTATTACTCCATATGAGGATCTTTACATGGCTTTGGCTCTTAGCTATAGCTCAAATGATCTTTTAAATGTCAGATACCAACCTAATTGTCATTTGGTTATAGAAGTACCTTGATGAATATTCAGATATGATATTATGAAAATATTTTAAGACCTATGGTGTTATAAAAATCACCATTTACAATTATCATTTTAGGGTTTTACCTAGCAATACAAGTTTTACAAACATTGCGCTTCTTGGGTCCTTGACAAACACTGTAATAATTACAAGCATTGCACATACTGGGTATTATGTATAAATAATAGCTATATTTAGGTCTTACATATATAAAGAAAATATACATGCTTGCATAATCTATACAATCTATTTTTCCAAAATGTACTTGATGCTTTTCATGATGGCATGTTATCCTATAGTGTTCTTGTCTACAACACCGATGAATAAAATAACATTGAATGTACCATTTACTTGTAACAATTACTACTGATGTGATCATATGAGATATTCTATCCCATCTTTTTTAATGCTATACTAATTTTCTTGTTTGGAAAACATTGCCTTTCTCAAAGACAAATATGGTTTACCTAGGATAATGCCACTAAATTAAAGTGGAACCACATATAATTTAACTTCATCTACAAAGTTGGTGGTAATTAAAAATACTAATTTACATGTTTTACTTACATGTACAATTTTACCATCATCTATCTCATTTAATGAATATGGTTAGAAATGTGGCCTAGTTTTCAAACCTAGAGCCTCTACAACATCTTCAGACATCAAATTCTTTTGATAATTTACATCAAAAATAGCATCTATCTTAGAATGCTTAGAAATTATTATTTTGAATAAATGTTGCTTTCCTTTCCAAGGTGACAAATTCTTAATTGTCAGCTTCTCATTGACTATCATCACCTTCATTGGTGTTACTCAGGTTCTGATTGACTAGATTCTATTTGAGGAAAATCTATATTTTTCTTGATTGAAGATGAAGTTACAACCTTTACTAAGGTTGTGGATGACTTTGCTTATCTTGCTTCAACATTTTCCCCTTAGCATTGAAGTAAAATCCTAAATTCATTTCTTCTTTAGGCAATTTATTTTCATCAATTTTCTTATGTATCATTTTAAAACTTTCTTGTGCATAATCAAAAAATACATTCGAGTATTTCTTCTTTGCATACCTTGAAGAGTCATTTGAAGATTCTACATGCAATTTAACTATCGTGTCTTTAGAAAGTACTTATTTAGGATCTTCAGAATGTTCTATCTTGTTGCTTAAGTAGTCCTTCAACCAAGCTTCTTGGATTTATCCTTTACCTCCATATCCTAATCTTGTTTGGAGTGGTCTCTTTTCCACTTAGATAAGTTGGATAATTCCTTAACCGTTAATGCCAAGGCCTTTTACTTTGAGTCCAATTTTTACTAATATCTTAGAACCTATTCCCTTCATGCACTTTTCAAATGAATTAGATAAATGTTTAGGGTTAGTATACTTAACATCCCTAACATTGTCAATATAGATAGAATAATTGATTTCATTACTTTCTTCCTCAAAATTTACATTAGAAGATACATCAATAATCAGAGCATTATTTGCTTCCAAATTTATAACATTATTTTCATTGATAGGACTAGAAAGAGTATATGAATTAGAAGAATCACTACTATAACTATAATATACCTTTGTAGTCTAACTTGTTCTGAATGGAATCTCATAAGTATGATTGGTCGTTAGTTAGATTCATTCACCTGATGCATTGTTTTTGGCATACCAAGATACGAGATAATAATTACCCAATGTTATCTCCTCAACTTCTCCTAGAACTATATCAAGAGTTACTTGATCAAATAATATCCCTCCAATGTCAAAATGCAGAATGACATAATGAGTTGCATGTCCTCATACTATGCCGTTAGCTCCTCTGACTGTCTTCGTGTGAGGTAATGGAAGAGTCCTTAGCTATAAACATTGTACAAGGATTTTAGTATTATAATTGGCTCTATAACACTAGTTAAACTATATTTGCATGAAATTTCCTTCAGCAATAGTAGTGCAATTTTATCATTGAATTTTCTCAGAGTGTAGCATAATATCTGGTACTTCCATTGGCAACAACTACCACATTAGAGACTTTAGAGTTAATTAATGAGGTGCTCTTGGTCAGATGGTTTGAACTCTACTAGACATGTCTAGTGCCTTGCCTCTTTCCTTGTTGAATCCTCTCGATATGTTGTTCCTCTCATTGTTATGTTGCTTATCAATTTTTTTCTTGAGCTTGTAGGAAATGCATTATCATAGTGACAATGGAATTTAGTAGAAACTGAATCTAAGCTATGATTGGATCCATTGTTCTACAATAACTCATTTTTTTAAAATAAAAAATTCAAAAATTTACATAAAATTCATATCTGATAACAAACTTGATGTTTTAGAATAATGTTTACATAGAGGTTAGCCCAACACACTAACCACTCTAATACCAAACATGATCCATAAACTTAAGCAATATTACGCTTGCATAATTTAATTTTACTTTACAATATCATTTTATGGATTAATTTTTAAAAAATGACTTACAATCATGAATTTAATAATGTAATTCACAACATCCAACAATAATTTGATAATGGAGTTCGGCACAAAGGCCTACATCTCCAGGTCCAATATCGATCGATAAATTAGGGAAAATGTTTAAAAATCACATACAAATGTTTCTATAATGAAAAATGGAAAACCACAAAGTTATTCATTGGGAAAAATAATATAAGTCCCTTTTCAGACTTTTTCCCAATTCTATCCCAAGCACCCTCCACAAGCTCCCTAGCTCTTAGTCTTTTGCTATAGTTGTTGATTGAATGTTTTTAAATATAATTTTTGAACACTTTATATGGTGTTCATGCCCCCAGGTTTAACTGTGGGCCACCTATCCTTTTAACTAAAAGGATGAGGGTTAAATCCCATGGCATTGCTTTTGGTGGGGGGCATGCATTTCATTTATCCCACATACATGGGTTTTAACATTTATCAAGGCTTTATTAAGCCTTTTCTATCCCTTTGATTTCATGGCTTAAGCCACATTCTCAACCATTTTGGTTATTATATCCATGATTCTCATTAAAATGGATGTGGTTAGTGGGGATGTGGAAAAATGTTGTGTAATGTGGAGGCTTATGGGTTTGGCATGGAAATTTATGGATAAAAAATGACATGATTTGGATGTTATGTGGTTTGAGTATGGGGTAACATGGCAAGAATATAGGGTTACATGGAAATAATTAGTTTGTTTGGAACATTCAAGAAATAAAATTGGATAATGTAAAATAATGTGGTGGCAAGACACATGGTGGCTTGAGGACCCACCACGTGGTCTAATCTCACCACACCACTTGTCGACCTCTCATTGTGCCACTTGTCATCATCCAAATGGATGTTCCATTTAAACCCCAATTTTTTTTGCCAATTGTCAAAGATTTCCTATCAAAGACAAAAGATAAAAACCACACATTTTTCTTGCATCTCTTTCTATGTGTCACGTTCTTACTAGTTTAGATTTATCACATCATCATGTTGATCAAGTTGGACCATGACCGACTATATATTTTGCATACAAACTCCATTTCATGAACCATAAATTGTGTCAAAAATATCAAGATGATATATTTTCCATGGAACTATTCTCAGATCATTCCATAATGGTCAATTTCTATAGTTTGACTAACTTTGACTTCCCTTGACTAGCTTGACTAAAACTTTGACCAACTACACAAGGAGCATATGAAATTTGTTTTATTTATTATACATATCATTAGAAAGGTCTCAATGAGATATACACAATGGTACAATTTTCAATTTGCTTTAGGACCTCTTCTAAATTGACCTCCAGATCATGGAAGTTGTAGGCTTAGCATGTTATGATGCAAATGGGTCTCACTATTGAGGACTCTATTGGGTATTTTTAATTATAAAAAATGTTAATCTTTTCAATGATAATGTTGTGTATGGGATCAAAAAGGAAAATCTCTATTCTATGTTTTGAGTTAAATTCACACTGCATGTTATTTATTGTAATGGGAACATGTACTCTGCGGATATATCCTACTCTATGGAGATTAGCTTATTCAAGAAGAATCATTCAAGAGTGAGGTAACCTTGTTAGGATTTTTAATTGTGTTTTCTTGTTTCAATTTTGTTTAATAAAATTTGATTTCTATTTTGAAATGTTGAAATCAAATGTTAGACTTATTTTTGTTTGGATAATATTTTTGAGTTGTGCATGTTTCGAGTTTTTTATAAGTCTTTGAAAGTTGAAAAAAACTACACTACTTACTAAAATAAAAGTTATTTTAAATAAAATAAATAAAATATAATTTTATTTGTAATTATTTTCTTTATATTTTATTAATGCAATACAAGTTAATACTGAAAATTCAATTAACCATGGCGTTGTTGATTTTTAACATTTTGTTTGTTTTTGAGAATGTAAAATTTCACTTACATGCACTACAATGGATATTTTTATTTATTATTATTTTCAATTCAATTAAAATTAAAACATAATAAAAATTTTAATCTTGAATATAAAAATGTGAAACCAGATCTAAAATTTTGATTTTATGTGTGCAAATACAATCTCTAAGTTTTCAAGATCTAGTATATCTATACAAGCTAGTATGCTAGTTATTTGGTATTTTTATTGTTTTATATGTAGATAAATGATATGTGAATAGATTAATGAAAATAAAAAAATACTATTTCTAAATTATAATTAATTTCTTTATTATGAAAATAAGCAAACAAATTTTTTGTGTAAACTTTCTTTTGGTTTCCTAGTTTTTGTGCCTGTAAGTTTGTCAGTGTTTTTTTTATGTATGTGAATGTATGATATTAAAACTAAAATAAAATGGTGTTGATTGGATGTATAAAATTGTTTTGATTGTAATTATATAATATTCTCATAACTATCTACTTGTATTAATTACTTTAATTTTTTCACTAGTTTTTGTAGCTCAAAAACTCCCCCCTCTTTACAAATCACAATGCTCGTTTTATAGATTTCAAGGAAGCATGTTGGTTAGTTGTATCAACTTACAAGTGTAAAAAACGTAAAGGATAGTTGTCTTTTTAACAAAGTTTATAAAATTACACTAAACTTTCTAAAAAGCTTGACCCTTAGGCAATGTGCATACAAATAGCACATGCCTTTACAAAAGAATATTCTACTTCCAAAATTTATAATTTTCCCGTAAAAGAGAATATTCTTAACTACTTGGTAGACATTGTGATGATGAGGATCCTTGGTTATATTGAAGTATAATCCTCATTTCCATTTGATGGTGTTCATAAACCAACTTCAAATTGACAGTTGACTCAAGGAGGAGCTCATCTTCTTGTTCTGCCAAATCATCCAGGTCCCTGTTATTTCTCTCTAAAGCCTCCTTAATGCTTATTACCTCAACTATCTTTCCTTATATATTTAGGATAATATCCATGATTCTACTATTGTCACCTCTAGAATTGCCTTGGATTTTTCTCCTTAGCTCCTTCTTGATGAAAGTGGTCCTATGATTGAACTCATCATACACTATGATGCCCATAGAGCTAAGTTTTATAGGTCCAAAAATCATAGTCCCTATAAATCATTAAATTATGTCAAACAAATTTTTATCATCTTTGAGGAGTCTCTCTAAGCAATTACACCATTTTCTCAAACTTTTTATTCTATATGAAATCATCCCCAGGATGTTGTTGAGATGAGCAAGACTGATAGTCTTGAAACCACAGATTTTACCTCCTATCAAGACATTAATGATCTCTTTCATCTTGTCTTTAAAAATATACCATTGGGTGACTAAGCCATTGGCTACTGCATCCTATTGGTTTAGTGTACTTTGTCTTATCTTTATTTATTTCAAAGATTCAAACATGTCTTGACATGATCCTTCAAACTTGTCAATCATTGCATCAGGAACTAATAAAATTATTTGTTTCTCTAAATCCTCACTCTCCTTCTATAGGTCCTTTCTTTATTATTTTCAGCCTTGGATGCTAGTTTGTAATTTGGTTGGTTGGGATTTGGCTAACACAAGTATATCCTCCTAATAGATGGGTTCCTTGCTTGGTCTTTGGCTCCCAACTAGAGTCAAGCCAAAAAATGTCTCTACCCTCTAAAAATTGAATTTTTATCCACCCACCATAGTTTTGTTTATTGGTACTCTTTCAAATCCAATAGTGGTTGGATCAAATTGGACACTTACTGAAGAGTGTGTTATTTTTTTAGGCTTTGGGATTTTCATTTGGTTACTACGTGAAGATCCAAGAGCATCCATTTATCTTTCCTTCTTTTCCTTTTGTAGAGCTACTATCTAGGGCTTAGATCCTCATGAACTATGATGTTGATAGATTTTGTGATGGCCCATTGATGGTGTAGATTTTGTATCTTTTGTAACTTTGAATAAATGAACCATTGGGAATGGTTGATATATGAATTGGATTCTCATCACTAAACAAATTAACATTCCACTTCCAAAATTTATAATATTCCCATAAAAGAGAATATTCTTAACTACTTGGTGGACCTTGTGCTAATAAGGATCCTTGGTTATATTTAACTCGAATCCTCATTTGCCATTGATGTTGTTTATTAACCAACTTCAAATATATAGCTAGATCAAGGAGGATCTCATCTTCTTGTTCTACCAAATCATCTATGTCCCTTTCATTTCTTTGTAAAATATTCTTAATGCTTCTTTCTATAATTAGGATCATGACTATGATCCTACTATTATCACCTCTAAAACTACCTTGGATTTTGTTCCTTACCTACTTCATGATGAAAGTGGTCTTATGTTTGAACTCATCATCTGCTATGATGCCCATGGAGGTAAGTTTTGTAGGTCCATCAATCATAGTCCCTAGGAATCTTGCAATTCTATCAAGAAGTTTTTTTATCATCTTTGACCAGTCTCTCTAAGTACTTGGACCATCTGCTCAAACTATTGATGTTATCTAAAATCAACCCCAATATGATGTTGAGATGAGAAAGATTAATAGTCTTCAACCCAGGGATTTTATTTCCTATCAAGATGTTAATCATCACTTTCATCTTGTCCTTCGAACTCTACCATTGGGTGACTAAGCCCTTGGCTACTGTATCCAATTGATTCAATGTTCTCTATCTTAGCTTTATTGACTTTAGAGAGTCAAATATGTGCTGAAATGATCCTTCAAACTTGCCAATCATTAAAATAGGAACTGATCAAACTACCTACTTCTCCAAATCCTCCTCCTTTTATGGGTTTTTTATTTGTTGTTGCAGGCCTTTGATGCTAGTTTGTAATTGGGTTGTTGGGCTTTAACTAACCCAAGTATATCCTCATCATGGATGGGGTCCTTACCTGGTCTTTGGCTCCAAACTAGATTCAAGCCAAAAAATAGATCTACCCTCTAAAAAGTGAAATCCTCTCCACCCACCATAGCTTTCTTTATTATTACTCTTTCCAATCTAGTAGTGGTTGGATCAAATTAGACACTTACTGAAGAGTGTGTTATTTTTGGAGGCTCTAGGATTTTCATTTAGGTGCTACCTTAAGATCTAAGATCAGCCATTTATCTTTCCTTCTCTTTATTTTATAGAGACACTATCTAGGGTTTAAGCTCCTCATGAACTATGATATTGACAGATTTTGTTATGGCCCAGTTATGGCACATAGTTGGTATCTCTTTTAACTTTCCATTTATGAAACATTCAGGAATGGTTGGATCATAAATTGGATTCTCATTAATAAAAAAATAACCTAACTTAGAGGATGATTTAAGGTTATCTTAGGCTTCTTGGTTCCTGAAGGGACCAAGGCTATCTTAGCCTTTCTCATTTGAGGGGGAATAACTGGAACTAAGTCCAAAGCTATCTCATTACCCTTTCCCTTTTTTGTTTCCTCAGCTTGGGGTTGAGGTTATTCTTATTGCACTTGAGGTTACTCTTCCTACACCTCCTCTTCATCTGTTCTATAAGCACTTGCCAGTGCTTCCAAGACATATTCCACTATTTCCCTAGAATGCAATGTAATCATGTCAATGTATTTAGGTTGGGAAAAAGATGATGCCCTTTCACTAAGTCTTTATTTAAGCATCTATTTTCTTGGTCCTTAATCAAATTTTTCCTATTTTGGAAGAGGCCTAGATGATGGTCTAGGTATCAGATGATATTGCAAAGGTCCCATCTACCATATTTCATGGGATGGCTTCTCATCTCTCAACAATCTAGCCTCCAAGTTGATGTCACATTTCTTCAACCTTTCCAATACTATTCTGAAGGATGAAACCTTAATATACATTGATTCATAGACTTCTGGTAGATGTTCATATGTTAGATTTATTTATTTATCCTTTAGATGCTTCCCAACCCTATCAATGGAATCCCACTATCTTAATTCATCATGTTGTAAATTGAAAGATTATCTATGCCTAGTAACATCTTCAATGTTGTCCCAATATTGAAAGATAGTTCTTCCCATAACCAAGGGTGGATGATGTAGTAATCCTTTCCTTTTGCTTCTACAAAGCCCATCTATATGATTGCATATTTGGAATGCAATGTCCTATTCAACCAATTTGTCTAGGACATGGATTGGAAATCTAAGTGGGATGCATCGTGTTCCTTCAATCCTAATGACTATGCAATTTATATAAAACTAGATGTCCCCAATGGATTGAATGGAATTTTTTATCTATGGGATGAGTCTTGGAATTTAGCTTCCTATTATATCCTTAGACAATGTAGGTTAGATACAATCATAGATAAACTGAATATGATCCATGTATTTGAAGATATGTAACTTTAAATATAACTAAGACACTATTTGTGTCTTTTTAGGTGACCATCCCCTAAATTTAGGGATCTCAATTATGGCAAGTAGGGCATCTAAGAGATAAGACATCATGTAGATGCTTTTCTTAAACCCCTTCTTGACTATGAATATTTGATTACACAAGCACATGCTAATCACCTCACAAATGGGTGGGGTGAGTTCTTTCTCAATCATAAAGTAAACTAGGGGTACCCAGATGCTATCAACATAAGTGTTAGTGCAGTTTACACATAGAGTGTTCATCAAGGTCATTATTATTCTAATTCCAAGTTAGAATTTGTTGATGGGAATGTTTTTGATAATGCTAGAAAACACTTGGTTGCCCGATTATAACCATGAGGCAAGGATGGTTTTTAGATTTTTTTTATTAGCCCATTCATTGAGTATGGGTACATATAATTAGGGTTTGGGTAACTTATAATAACTCTCAAAAGTTATGAAAGAGACATAAGCAACACATTTTTGATTACGTTCATGGATCAACATTCCCTTTTCAATTTTACACTCTTTAAAAATAAAGAGGACATCTATATATTAGAGTACCTATGGTTTTACTATAGCATGGTGAAGTCTTATCATCTGTGGCTAGGTCATGATAACTTATCTTGAAGGCTGAAATATTCTCATCTTCCTTCATTATTGGCTACAGTTCTTCAATTGTCCAAAATATTTTTGACCAATTATTGTCTCCAGTGTTCAATGCTATAGCATCAAATACTATGTCCTTAAAACCCCTTCCTTCTAAGTTCATGGTTAAGTAGTAGTCTTTGTCCTCTTTGTGATGCTTATGAACTTTCATAACTATGATCTTGTAAATTACTCACTAGTGATCAAAAATTTTCCTCTAGGTTAGTTTTCACTTGCTCAAACATTAATTAGACTCTTTCAGTCTCGATTGTAATCAAATTAGGGCTTCTATAGATGTTAGGGTTTTTTTGTAAACCCTTTCAAGCTTTAATTGGGATGGATTTTGCACTTGAGTGAATTCATGCCTTAGATTTTATTTGGCCTTTGGAATTTATACCTTTACTTTTTTTAGGCCCACAAAATTTTTGCCTTTGTTTGTTTATGTTTAGGTGGCATCTTCATGGTAGTTCTGTGGCATCCATTTGGGCCATTTTGTAGAACTTTGTCCATTTAATATCTGAAAACCTTATTTGGTCTTTCTCTATTAGATCATTTTTCCTCGATCAATGAGATTCATTGATCCTAATCCTATGATTCACAAGCCATTGGTTACCCATTATATTGGGCCTTATGATTGTGTCACTTGCTAATCCCATGAGCTTTATATGTTTTTCATCTCTACCAATCTTATAGTGAATTCATTTATGCCATGTGGTAGCTTTGTTCTTGCTCAAAGGTTCCATTTAATAGTCCATAGTGATCTCATAATGTCTGATCATCTTGCCCTAATTGGGTGTAAGTCATTGATCATGAAAGGTGCATGAATTTTAATTTATCATGGGACCATTTAGAGAACATAGGTTAAATACTTTAGTCTAAGGTTTTATTTTATGTTAATAAACATGAAATAAACCTGGGACTAAAGTATCTATGATAAGTTTATACAAAATAAAAGGGAATCCATCGAACGATATGAGATATACCATGAGTTTTTAGCCTAAGCATGGTTGAAATGTATCTCGTAGGAAATACCTTGAAGGCATTACAAGGGCCTTCAAAGTATCACCAAGTAGTGTCCTCAATGTATACGAAAATTTCACTTTTTCCATGAAGGAGAAATCCACTTTTATCCTTGTCCAAAGTGTATCTCCTAAGAGATACCTTGAAGGAGAAATCCACTCTTTTCCATGTTTGGAAGGTATCTCCTAGGAGATACATTGAAGGTATTATAGGAGCCTTCAAAATATCACTTTCTAGTGCCTTCTATATAAAGGAAAATTCCACTTATTCTTTGAAGGAGAAATCCACTCTTGTGCCTATTTGAAAGGTATATCCTCTGAGATACCTTGAAGTGAAAATCCACTATTATGAATTCTTGAAAGGTTTCTCCTAAGAGATACCTTGAAGGTATTATAAAGGCCTTAAAAATATCACCAAGTAGTGGCTTCCATGTAAAAAAAAATTTCACTTGTTCCTTGAAGGAGAAATCTACTCTTGTAGCTATTCCAAAGGTATCTCCTATGAGACACATTAAAAGGGAAATCATCTCTTGTGCATGTTGAAAGGTATATCCTGTGAGATACCTTGAAGTTATTATCAGGGAATTTATAATATCACCTAGTAGTACCTTCCATATAAAGAAAAATTGTACTTATTCTTTGAAGGAAAAAAACACTCATGTCCTTGTTTGAAATGTATCTCCTATGAGAAACCTTGAAGTGTCTCTTGTGTATGTCTAAAATGTATCTCCTAGAAGATACAATGAATATAGTATGGGGGCCTTTATAATATCACCTAGTAGTGCCTTTAATGTAAAGGAAATTCCACTTATTCCTTGAAGGAGAAATCCACTCTTGTGTCTATCTGAAAGGTATCTCCTAGGAGATACCTTGAAATGTAAATCCACTCTTGTTCATGTTTGAAAGGTATATCCTAAGAGAAACCTTGAAGGTATTACAAAGGCTTTCAAAATATCACATAGTAGAGCCTTTCATGTAAATGAAAATTCCACATGTTCCTTAAAGGATAAATCCACTCTTATACCTTTTTGAAAGGTGTTTCCTAGGAGATACCTTAAAGGGTAAATCCATACTTTTGCATGTTTGAAATTTATCTCCTATGAGATACCTTAAAGGTATTACAAATGGCTTAAAAATATCACCTAGTAGTGTCTTTTATGTAAAGGAAAATTTAGCTTATTTCTTGAAGGGGAAATCCACTCGTGTACCTATTTGAAAGGTATCTTCTATGAGATACCTTGAAGGGGAAATCCACTCTTATGAATGTTTGAAAGTTATCTCCTAGGAGATACCTTTAAGTTATTACAAGGTATTTCAAAATATCACCCAATAGTGCCTTCCATGTAAAGGAAAATTGTACTTGTTGCTTGAAGGAAAAATCCATTCTTGTCTCTATTTGAATTGTATCTCCTAGGAGATACCTTGAATGAAAAATATACTCTTGTGCATGTTTGAAATTTATCTCATAGAAGGTACATTGAAGGTATTACAGCGGCCTTTAAAATATCACCCAATAGTGCCTTCCATGTAAAGGAAATTCCATTTGTTCTTTGAAAGAGAAATCCACTTTTGTGCCTATTTGAAAGGTATCTCCTAGGAGATACCTTGAATGGGAAATCCAATTTTGTTCATATTTTAAAGGTATATCCTGAGAGACACATTTAAGGTATTACAAAATACTTTAAATTATCACCCAATAGTTCCTTTCATGTAAAGGAAAATTCTACTTATTCCTTGAAGGAGAAATACACTCTTATACATGTTTGAAAGGTATCTCCTAGGAGATACCTTGAAGGGGAAATCAAAACGTTTTTATCTTTGAAAGGTATCTCTAAGGAGATCCCTTGAATTTATTACAAGGGCCTTCAAAATATCACCCAATAGTGTCTTCCATGTAAAGGAAATTTGTAGTTATTACTTGAAGGAAAATCTATTCTTGTCCTTATTTGAATTGTATTTCCTAAGAGATACCTTGAAGGAGAAATCTACTCTCATGCATGTTTGAAATTTATCTCCTAGGAGATACATTGAAGGTATTATTAGGGCCTTAAAAATATCACCCATTAGTGCCTTTCATGTAAAGGAAATTCCACTTGTTCTTTGAAGGAAAAATCCACTCTTATCCCTGTCTAAGGGAAATATACTATTGTGCATTCTTGAAAGGTATCTCCTAAGAGATACCTTGAAGTTATTACAAAGGCCTTCAAATTATCACCTAGTAGTGCCCTTTTTTTTAATGAAAATTATACTTATTCCTTGAAGGAGAAATCCACTCTTGTACCTATTTGAAAGGTATCTCCTAGAAGATACCTTAGAGGGTAAATCCACTCTTGTCCATGTTTGAAAGTGTTATAGGCTTAATTTTCACCCTTGGATATGGTTATTCGATCTCTCTAGAACAATTTTATAAGATTGGGATAACCCTAGGCCATGGGTAACCTATGTTGGGGTTGAACCTCTGGAGTAGGTCAGCTTCTTCTTGGATGCTCACCTAAGACTAAAGATAAACTAATACTTCATGAGGAAAGAGAATATATTCAATGATGGTTTTATGCACACCATAGTGGAATGAGGTAGATTTTAACATTTTAGGATCTCAATGGAGGTAAACTCCACTCTAGGTCATGAGTTGTAGGTATGCAATTTATTTCAACCTATTGATGGAATAGGGGTAGGGAATATAGACTGTTGACAAGGTTTTTTGGACAGAAGTGTGGAATTATAATAGAGTGAATCTCTATGTGAGTTGGATGGGTGGATATTTTTTAATCTATATTAGTTAAATATTAATAAAAAACTAAAAAAAGAGGGTAAATGAATTATCTGAGGTAATTGTTTCACACACATAGAAAACTACACAAAAGAAAGCATAAATACACATTCAAAATATATGATTCAATTAACCTAACTAAATAAATAAATTTATTAACTAATGTTTCATTATCTATTGCACATACATGATTAGTATATCAACTAAGAAATCAAGAATCTATTCATAGCTATAGCACATTAAATATTATTGAAACATACAACCATGAAAATAATAACTTATTGCATCGAATTGGAAAGAAAATACTCAAACCACTTTGCTGATGATCAAAATTGTTTTGCTGCTCTGTATTCCAAAATATTTTGACCAAAAAACTATGTTAGGTTACAATTATATATATTGACTTGGGAAAGGGGTCGCTTCATCCTCCAAGTTCATGTAAGGTTGTTACATGCATTAGTTAGAATATGTAGTTCTAATGACATTCTAAACCATTTAAGAGAAAACTAAAAGTTAAAATAAATAAATTGAATTTTCAAAAATTATACAATGTGTGCATATACATAAGATCTAAAGTCAATTTTTACAATTAGGTGCTCAAAATCCAAGTACATTTGCCATTACAAAACTATACATGCATAAAATCTTAGCCTATGAATGCTTCAGCATTTGTAGCACTGCATGCACCTTGGTTGGTGTAAAAGTTGATGTGGTAGTTAAATATGTGGTCACACCATCAGAATCCTAATTATTCTTTTCTTTTTTATCTTCATAAAATTTTTATTCTAGTCCATTTTGCTATCATATAATCTCTAAGTTTAGCAGTGATGGTTGATGAACTCATTTCATCTTTCCAAGGAGCCTCACATTCTTGTCCTTCATTATTTGAAATTTACTATTGAAGATTTCTACTTCAGTGTCCTTTTTTTTAGCCTTGTTTTATCTAGACTCAATTTTTTCAAGTGTCAAACATTTTATGTTTCACTTTAAATCATCATCCACTTTCTGGATAAGCTTATCAAAATTAATCTAGCTAATCAATTTACTAGTGAAATCCTTAACCTTAGATAAATTTAATTCATGTAAAATTTGAAGAATCTGAGCCTCATGTCCCTGATATCTAGGGATCAAAGCCCCAACATTTTATAACCAATTCTTCATGTCCTCCTATCGAATGACTACTAGATTTAAGGCATTAGATGCCTCTAACATAGTCATAAGGTTGAAATGATTATATAAATATTTTCTTGTATAGACAACTAGCATATTTAGTTTCATACTATCATATCTCAAAGAATTGAACAATTGAATGCCCTGGTTCACATTAGGGGCCATCTTTGCCTTCATGAGCTCCATGGCTTCCAAGGATTTATAGCATCTAAAAGCTACCTCCTGAACTCTAGCTTCTATGCCAATAATAATATGTACTATGTTTTCCTTCTCCTTTAGTTTCAACCTTTAATACATGCACTTCTACCTTAAGCTTCTGTCAATCTAACTTTGTTCCTTCATGAATTATAAATATGGAATCATTGTTTTCTTGCATGAGGTCTATTATATTTTCTTCATATAAATATTATATTAGTTGTATGTTCTACCTCTTAGTGAGGGATAAAACTTCTTGAATTTCTTCAAGGATGATCTACATGCCTTTATCATCTTCTAATTTCCTCTTCTTCACCCATTTAATACTACCAGTTAGAAGATTAAATAAAGTAGAAACAAAGGGAATCTCATTAATTCTAAAGTTTGACAATTGAGAAGCCTTATTCTTCAAATCCATTACCTACAGAGGAATGTCTAGTTGGGATGCATCATAGGTCATGAAAATAACCTCTTCCTCAGACTAATCTTGAAATTTATATTGTATTTTGTGGACCTTGGTTAAGACATCAAGTAAGGAAGACCATATGATTTTGGACCAATCTACTCCTCCAAATTGAGGAAGGGGATGGACCATGATAATTTGGGTCTTAGCCTTCCTTCCCATAATATTACTTATCATTATAGTCTCCTCTATGGAAGTGGTAGATGGTAGTGGAATGGTTTTTTGAGTGGAGTGGACATAGAGTTGTGAGGTGGATAATGCAATATGCACTTTCCTAAACACTTTCTTTGTCTTGAGTGCTCTAATAGTGGAGGTGATAGTTGGAATAGAAGGGGTTTGCATGGTGGGTGGGATGGAAGTGAAGATAAAGGGATCAATTATATTAGTGTAGATGGAGGGGGTAGATGTGGGAAATTCCATAGAGGTAACTTGTCCAAATATGGGTACATAAAATAGAGGAAAACTAATAAAAGATTGATTACCTAGAAAAGTAAGATCCATAGGCTCTATTTGGAGGCTCATAATTTTGGTTATTTTCAGCTTGAATTTTCATCTTAATCATCCTCAATATCCTTGATGAACACCTCACCTCCCCTAGCTAGTTCTGATAGTGGAGGTTGAGTGGTTAAACCTTATGATGTCTCCACTGTAGAACTACATATAGGAGTCCTAGGCTTTATCTTATAGACCAAGGGGGTCCTTACTTATGTAGAGGAGTCTTGAGGTGATGATGTTGATACTTCTATAGTTTTTATCCCAATGGATGTAACAATGCGTACTTGGGGAATAGTAATTGACACTTGACTAGAACCTATAATAGGTAATTTTTGTGTTCTATCCTCCTCATCAGAATTAAGGCTGATGGGATCTCTTGTTTGTATTCCCCTAGTAGAACTAGTCTCAAATAACATGGGTTCCTTTTTTTTTCACTTTATTGAAAACCGGGTAAAATTTTTAACGTGACCAGCACCACTGGCTAGACACAACTAATACCGGTACCACGGGGCTAATGGGGGACTTGAACACTGATGGGCAGAGCTACAATGGAAGTACCCGACCAACCAACTACACCCCCCAACCCAAATAACATGGGTTCCTTATTCACTATTTTCAAATTCAAATTTAAAGGAAGTCCTTGGGAGGAGAAGGAAGTTTGGTCCTTGGATTTATCCTCAAACTATCCTCTTCATAAATCTAAATGTTGCCACCCTTTCTAGAGTGACCTTTTTCTATCCAACTTCCTAGTAAAAATATAATGATCATCATGGATCATTCTTAAATGATCCTCTTATATCCCAAAAATCTACACCCATTCCAATACTTATTCATTATACTTGGTATTGAAAAATAACAAATCATAGTCATATGTCTCATGACTATAAGGGATGTTAAATCCATGAATGTACTTTTAGATTAGCTTATGCAGATCTCAATCTCTATGTGCAAGTGTGGGGAAAGGATCATTCTTGAATTTTCCACCTACCTCCCTGAGATGCTTTTTCATTGTATATACCATCCTATCAATAGTTATAAAATGACCAAAATATAAGGCCTTATTCTGCCTTGGTAATTCCTTTTCAGTGCTCTTCCATAATTAGAAGGTGATTTCCTATTCAAATATCTTATCTCATACAAATCTTGGAAGACATAAGGGCCAACCTTATTTCCCCAAATCATGATAACATTGAAAATTGGGTAAAGGAAATAATCCCCTTTCCCAACCAATTTATTCACAATATTTTGTCCAATTTGAGGCATATGTGAGCCATGAATGGCTTTCCAAACCTAAGGATAAACATCCTAAGAGATCCTCACCATATTCTTGGTATAGTAGTAGACATACATGAATTGGTCGTAATCGTATATTTTGTTCTTCTCACAGTTTATGGCCATAGCACTTAATTCACCAAGATCCTTATAACATGTACCCATGAATGCATCCAACAAGTAAAGCATTATGTAAAAATATCTAAAAGGCATGGGACACTTATCTTTATGAATAAATTTCTTGCTCAACTAAAGGCTTATTATCTTGCTTAGGGTGTATGCGGCATCATGTGTAAGCATCATGTATAGTAGTAGTACTGAATCAAAATTAAAAAACTGAATGCCAACAATTCCTATATTTTGTATTTGAATCCCGAAAATTCCTTAATGAATAATTTTTCTATTAGTGTCATATCATTTTCTAGTGATAACATGTCCATTGAATTTATGACATCCCATAATGTTGAATAATTTTGGTACTTGTCTCCAAACACTGTGGCATCAAAGATGGTATCTATGAATTTTTTGGAGTCCTTAAATGAATATGGGAATGGAAGATTCATCCCCAAGAAAATCCTATATGTAGATACCATTGATGTGTCCTCTATGTTGCTTCTTCTATGTGTTATGTATGCTAGACAAACAACTCGACTCTAGTTCAGTCATTTTTTTAATCACATTACTCTTGGAGTGGGAACTAGGGCTCTTCATCATTCTAATAAAGTAGAATAATCCAAATGCAAGTTAACTTGAATGAAATGATGTATTTTCAATCATGGTGTACCACCTATATAAAATCCTTCATTGAATATCAGTTTGTGCAACATAAATGTGTAACATTCACTTGGATTTTAATTTCATGTATAATTCAAACTTATTAACATAGGTTCGTGGGGATATATAAACTATTGATAGGAAATATTTTTTATTTTATTTTTTATAATTGTGGTGAGACTAGTAGTACTCTTAGTAGTAAGGCACTTAGGGTCTCTATGAGAAAAAATGCTTTTGGGTAAACATCCATTGACTAATTCTTTATTTTGGAGAAAATGTCCATAATATTTTTTGTACAAATTTCATCTAGGTGAAATTCTTGAGACAATTATCCTTAATGGCTATTTGAAAGGTCTAAAGGACATATTTACTTGAAGGGTAATTTTGATCAAAAGGGTCCACTTTGTAGGGAATTTTGTCCATGGTAAAAGTTCTAAAGGGTCTAATTTGTAAAGGCCTAAGGGAAATTTTGATTTCTCAAAGGGTACTTCCCTGTAACTAAGGGTCATTTTAAAAGTATCGAAGGGTAGGTTACACACAAATTGAAGGGTGTGTACCTTTTGTCTGGAGGGTAAGTGGGGACTTCAGAAAAGGTCAAAGGCTTGGGAGAAAAATAATGAAGGGTATATTCATGTCAAGGGGTCTAATACATACAGGTTTAAGGGTGATTTTCATAAGATGAAGGGGCCAAAAAGGATATCCTGAAGGATAAGTCTTGTAGCTTAAAGGGTTCATGATAAAAGTCTCAAATGGTCATTTCCACAAAACCCAAAGGGTATGTGCATGAAAAGATCTAGTTAGAAAGGGTAAAGTAGTAAATTTTGGAAATGTTGAAGGTCTTGTTTAAAGGACAATGGACACTTTTAGAAAGGCCAAAGGGACACATAATGCTTGTGGATTCCTTTGGCCATCATATTATATTAGCTAGTGCACATAATTTATGCCAATCTTTACTCCTATCTTAAACTTATTGGTTGGAGTGGGATTATTTCCTTTTTATGTCATGATTTACTTGAGGAGAAGCCATTAATTCAACACATTTTCCATAGTATTATCCTAATTCCACAAAAAAGGCTGTGTTTGTCAAAATAAGCATTTGGTGATAGTAGTGACAAATACATTTGAAAAACTACTCCAAATATGCACACCATAATCATTTGGTTATGCATGTGGTGTAGAAAATCATCATGTGTAACCTTACCTACGAATAATAAATCATGTAGGAGATCAATGTATGGCATGACATCAAGCTTGGCCGTAGCCAAATGCAATCCTTATCTCTTAAGTGAATGAAATACTCTTTCTTAGGTACCCCTTCTTCAATTTTTGGATAAGTTATGGTCCCTTTTGGTGATGACACATGTCAGAATAGTTCTCCTCAAGAAATAAGGGATTTCTTATTTTCTAGAGGCACACCATTAGCCTAGGTAAGTGAGCCCCATTTATAACAAAAATTTTAGAGGTAGTTTGGAGGGAGAAACATGTCACCACAATGTTTCTTTTAAGTATCATGGGAATTTTAGAGGTTGTTTCATAGATCAAAATTTCATCCCACATCTATAAATCTTTCCATAGGAAATTATTCATCAGGAGTGAGACTTTTAGGCATTAAAAACATATACTAAGATATTCCTTCATGGGTAACTTAAAAGTATCTCCTAGGAGATAACTTAAACATTTTACAAACCTCAATAACACTAGGCAAGTTCATTCTTGAGGTATCCAATAGGAGATTCCATCGATTGGATTATAATACCTTCATGGGTAATTTGAATTTATCTCCTAAGAGATACCTTGAAGATATTAAAAGGACCATCAACGTAAAGGAAAATTTTAGAGGTATAACAAGGTGATTATTAGATTTGAAACTATTAACGTAACAAGGTAAATTATTGAACTGAATTGAGGTGTAAATAACATGTGCATATGAGGACCTAAAATACATGATCTCCCAAGTATTAGAAGTCCCTTAAAGTTATCAAGTTATCAACCAATAGTGACTTCAAGGTGAAGAAAAGTTCTACTGGGAGATACATTCAATGCCCCTTTAAATGTATGATAACAACCTTTGAGGTGTCCACTAGGAGATTCCTTCAAGAGCCTTGAAGTACACCTATAATACCATCATGGTTAACTTGAAGGTATCTCCTATGATATGTCTTGTAAGAAAAATTCATTGTTATGCATGATTGAAAGGTATCTCCTAGGAGATACCTTGAAAGTACCTATTGATGGGCATTTTGACACATATTAGAAACATACTTCCCTTCATCTTTCTCCTTTGAAATAAATGTTTGTGGATTCCTTTGCCCATCAAATTATATTGGCTAGTGTCCATATATTTTTTTGGTTTGGTCATAACTTATTATTTTAAGTTCAAGTTAATTTATCTATTTCAAAGATTTAATAAGTATTTTTTATTATAGTTTATAATTAACATTTATTGATATACATGTAATCACTAAATGATAAAAACATTTCATGAGTCGATGCAATATACAAATTTCATTTTAAAAAATATTAATATTTAAATAATTTCAATTGATTTGTATAATGTCTTCAAGTGAAAAAGGAATTTCCACACTTAAAAGGCAGAAAAAGGCCTCACTCAAAGAGAATTTTTATAAAAGGTAGAAGGCCTCACTCCAAGGTAATTTGGATAGATTATCATTTAAACTACCAAAACTCAATTTGAATCCATATCAACATCTTCCATTTTATGGTGGTGACAAAATTCCTCTTGCTGATTGGTATTTTGAATCGTTTAGTCTGCCAAACATTCACGTAGATATATACTTGTTTAGCACTACATCAAGAAAATAATATTCTCTTATTGGAATAATCCTTTCCTATGATGAGGATGAGTTTTAATATGCCCTTAAATTCCAATTAGAATTATGTAATGGAGGTGAGGGAATTATTCATCAAGCTACAAATAATTTAAATAAATTTACACCCAATAAAATGGAATTGAAAAAAAAAATTCTCCTTCTTTTGAAATGTTTGGCTTTCATTTGAATAGTGATGAAAACATTCAAATGTTTGGGTTGATAGAAATAAATTATTTGGTCATTAAAAAATAGAAAATATTAAAATAAAAACATGAACAAGGGGAAGCAACTTCTTCTACTTGCCACCATGCAAACACATTTTTAAAATACCCTACAATTAGGATAGAAAAAACATTGAAGAAAACAAGACAAGCAAGGGTAACATATTTGTATACATATTTGAAAGAGGACACATAAGTACTCACACAGGTGGATAAAAATAGATAAAAAAAAAGGTTAGAACACTTTGATTGATACAAACTTCTAATCAAACAAGTAGTCAACTATCTACATGGTATATTTCATGTATCAATTATGCCTTGAACATTCCTGTAAACCTCTATGAATTGGGAAATGCTAATATCAAAATAAGAAATTTGAATGAAGAGGGGTGAATGATATAATTCATTCATTTGTAAAACATAATGAGGTTCTGATGAAAGATACTTTGTTAATTCCTTTTGATCCAATCAACCCTCATTGTATTATTGAATCAAAGAAAGTCCTAGAATATATGGTGGATTAAAAAATGTAAGGTTAAAAATTATAGATGGCCAACACATAATTATAGCACAATAGAGAATTCTTTTGAAGGAGGAATACAATTCAGTATCATTGAGAAATAAATGTTCTGTTAGAAGGACAAGATTTTTGAAAACTTGTACTCCATTTCATATTATGTACAAAATATGTAACCAATATAATGAATCCAATGAAACAATTTGTAAGGATTCATTGTAGAAAGAGCTTGATATACATGTAACCTTATCAAACTGAGGTTGGAAGAATCTTGAAATGAGGAAAAAAAATAGAATAAATACATGAACAAGATAGACACTTATTCATACAAATGAATTGTTCAGCACAACAACTGTAGGAGATAAAATGCCTTATTTTCATGGAACAATCCATTTGGGATTATTTTGATAAGGCATTTGATTTGTTTGAAAGTGGTACTTTTCCTAGTTTAGATAAATAAGATTTAAATATGATTGGTATAATAGTACTTAGAAATATTTAAGGGCTTTGAGATAAACAAAAATTAAAACTAGCAGGTTTATTTGATAAGGGATCTATTTCCTTCTTGAAAACCCTTGGGTATAACAACATGGATACCTGGTTGAAAAAGGCGAAGCTGAAAAGTAACATACTATCAAATATTGCATATTATTTTAGCAACCATGATACGACACTGCCATTAGACAAAACAGTCACACCTGAAGAGGCAATGGAATATCATATAATTTTTGTGAAAAGATTTGACAATTTGTGTGTCTTGAATGAAGGTATTTCAAAAAATAAAAAAGGCTAGGAAGCATTATCTCAAGACTCCTTAAGAATATTGAAAAGTTATCTACATAATGATGGTGTTCATCTTCCTGAGATAGATACCAAAAGATTTAGCTACCATTATAGGGCCCCATGTCTTTGGCCATCCATTTAGAATATTTTAGTGGAATGTTTATCCTTGGTGTGAACATTGACTTGATAATTATTGATCTTTTGAATCTCACTGAAGTTTTTAAGGAAGAAGTTTTTTGCCTATTTCTTCAACCATCCATTGATAAAGTTATTATTAGGGCCTTCAATGTATTTATCATCCACAAACTATAACATTGGTCTATCATTTAGACCTCTCTCAAGAATCTGTGTGTTGGTGATTTCCATTACATGAAAGATGTGGGTATCATACTATGGAATATAGATAGTAATATATTTAATTGGACACATATTATGAGTATCAATTTTTTTAGGATCCCACTCATTTTTAGTTACAAGGTTTTATCCTCCATTCACAACAAAGTAGATTAGAGGAAGGTTTTGACATCTACGAAGACTTACCAAAATTTTAAATGATTGGTTCATACAAAACAAGAAGGCCATTCAAAAATGAAGACAACATATTTTGGGAGAAACTTATCTCTGCCTTCAATGTTTTGGATGCATTTGATGTGATAGGGTATATACATGAGCTAGATTGGTGCGTGCTCATACAAAATTGCAAATAAATTTATCTTGCATTACAAAAATTGAAGAATAAATAATTTTTAATATTTAATTTCAAAATTGTTTGACAAATTCAAAGCAACCAATACAAGAATAACCGCTTCAATTGTTAGTAGGTGTATAACATTTTTAATTTATTTTATAATCATGCTTCATTTTCCAAATATAACATCTTAACAATATTTTAGTGTGTAGGCTTTATTCTTCAAACCTAACATCCTAGCAATCTTATGGTGTGTAGCACTAATGGCATTACATACAAGTGAAGAAATAAAAGTAATGGAAATTCATATCAATGAACATGACATATTTCAATTTGAAGAAGGTAAGAAAAGATCATGTATATTTTTTCAATTATATAGTTTTTTATTTACCAATGATTCATTATACTGATATAATATTCATTCATGAATTTATGTCTCAATTAAGATAGTTCACAATGCAAATCTATAACTTTGTGTTACCAACACAACAACCCATGACACAACTCTTCAGGTTTATACCTCCACAAAAACAACACAAGGTAATAATCTACAACAAGACATATTTATGAAACAAAAATATCAAATCAATTGATGATAATAATTTTTAGTTACTACATTGTATAATACCTTGCAGGGACTAAAGAACCAAAGTTACAATGAAAGAGTGCACCCATACAAACTACAAAAAGGAAATAAAGAGGTGAAAACCCCTTTCAATAAATGTGTAATTATACAATTTCATACAAGTATAGAATATATTAATTATCTTTATTTATTTAAACACATTACAATTTAATTTTTCTTCATGGATAGGAGATTGTAGAACATAATAAAATGTACACTTGCATCAGCTTGGGATTTAGATGTGTGGGTTCATTTTATTGTTGTCTATACTTGAATGTGTTTGTATTTACCCATTAAAATGTTATTTACATGTTTCATTTACCCATTATTATTCATGGCCATGAAAGTTATATTGTTTGATTAAGTGTGACAACTCATTGTTGTTCATCTAAAATGTGTTTAATGAAAGTTGATTGTAATTATTAAATGAGTTAATATGAATGATAATATAAGTTGCTAGTTATTGTTGTTATTTTTTAATGTGTTTGAATGGATCTCGATATGTTTCAATACTGAATGGTTTGATAGTTCTATCTATATGTTTACATTCTACTGGCACTAGTTATTTGCCCAACTATTTCAATACTACAAGTGGTTCTATCATTTAGTATTGTAAGTGGTTTCCACTCTAAGTGGTCTATCAGTTCTTTTATTATATGCATATGTATGTTACAAAATAGAAATGGTACATCTATGTATAATGAGTATAGTTACAATGTGCTTGATTATGTATTTATTTTTATATCTGTTTATATGAGTTTTTATAATATTTAAGGAAATGCAAAAAAATTGATTCAAATGAAATGTATTATGTTTTTATGTTACAATAAGAAATTCAAATCAAAATTGCATCAATGGCCAATCTAGTAACATGTAAAACATTTTCTTACAAAATTACCATTTTATGTTTCTTATAATATAATATTGCTAATAAATGATTCATTTCTTTTTTAACAAATTGTAGACATTTCAAAGGAGGAGCTAAAATTGACTTCTTAAAAACTATTGATTTTGGGGTTGGATGAATTATTATTTGTTGTGCACAAAATAAAAGATATGCAAGTGCATGATATAAGGAAAAAAGAAGATTATAAAATAGAAAAAATGTCATATTGCATTCGAGATCATTCCAAAGATGTTTTGAAGGTGGCACTATAATCTTTTTCTCACGTTGGCATTTGGTCAGTGACAGAGGATAATCATTTAAGGATACTCATTCAAGACATGGGTTACACAAGTTACTATTTCATGTTTGTTTGGGGTAAAATATATTCTAAGCCATTTAATATAAACATAGAGAAATTAGATGAAGTTATTTTTAAAGGGACCTTTGGAGATAATTTTTCAATTGCCAACATGTTGTTCATTGATTGTAATTCTTAGAATTGTGTTACAAATCAAAAATTGAAATTGAGTTACATTATGTCAAGTATATATACTGGAAATGAAAGTAGAAAAGATGAAAATGATTGGAGAATCAAAATTATGTATATCATCACATTCTTGGGAGAAATCAAAAAATCCATGCTAATAGCTATTAATCAATGTTTATAAAGATGTAACTTTACCATATTATGATTCTTTAAAGTGTATTTATTTATTATAAACTATAGTTCTAGTAACAAATATTATCATCAATTGCATACAAATCAATTCTAAATTATCTCAAATATAGTTCAATTAATTTCAAATGAATCGATTCTAATTTAGAATTATTTTGATTTGGTTAAGTAATAGTGGATACTCCATCAATTTATCTTGAAATTGACTAACTTGATCTATTAGTATATTGACACTTTCTCATGAATATCTTCCCAATGAACAATATAAAATTGTCAAGATATTTTATTATGTAGATAAACTAGATTGCTTAACATGTTTTCATCCATAATTTGGCCAGTCCAATCTATTCAAAATGATTTACTCCCAAATGGTTTAAAATAATTTAATTTATTTGGAATATAGAAAAACTATTTATGGAGAAAATATTCTCCACTCCACTTTAGTGGGTATAATTTCAAATTATTTAAAACAACCCAATTTAATCAAAATGAACTATTCTCAAATGGTTTGAAATAGTCTACTTTATTTGGAATAAAAAAAAATTATTTTTGGAGCAAATATTTTTCACTCCATTTCATAGTTATAATTCTAAATTATTCATAAAAGCATTTCTAAATAGTCTAAGATCACCGACAAAATGGCTAATATAGGGGTTCTAAAAACACGTTCACTAGATGACATGATAATAATTTCCATCTTGACATCACTCCCTTTATCAATGTTGATAAAGGACACCCCACACAATGAAATAATGGCCTTATTAATGATGATTCAAATTCAACTAAAGGGATTATATATCAACTTGTGCAAGGATATCATTAATTGGTCCTTTTTTAAGGCATTGCATGCTCAACTTAATTTGGCCTCCCTCAACAATAATTTATTTGGCTCCATTTTGAAAATGCAATATAGTTCTAAGGGTTTGAAATGGGAATCTTGTATAAGAAGTTTGTATAAACACATCATGGGTGGCGATCGAGATGGGTTCAAACCCATATCCTATGAGGATGTCAAAGCAGATGAATATGTTTGGCATAAGATGGTTAAAGGAAGGCTCACAACTTTCATGAAATGACTAGTAGGACACAATACTAGACTTTCTAAGGATTTTTCTCAAGGATGGAAGGATAGAGAGGTTCATATTCATGGGATAAGAATTTTGATAACTGAAAATCTTATCAAGGAGATAACAGGCATGGACTATTTTGGGGGCAAAGATTTTAAGGATAAAAAATAAAGAACCAAGGCTTTGCCGCATAAAGGGTTTGTAAGTACTGAACTACTAATAAAGTGGCTTGATGTCTATCTACAAATCATGTGTAACATCACATTAGAGGAAAAACACATGGTAATATTTTATCATCACTTCTTCATGCTTAACCAATTCAAGTGGCCTACTATCAGTCTTTCATTTTCCTTTTTGAAATCCATGAAAACTACCATTATGAATTTAAAGTGCAACCCTTCTTTGGATATTATCAACTAAGGACTTATATAGTTAATGGTCAAGAAGGGGGAACTGTTATGGTCTAAAATTATCTCAAAGGTGATTGACATCCCCAACAAGCAGGATGAATATGACAAGAGGATTTCTTCACATAATTTAATCTTGATAAATAAGGGAAAGATTAGATTGAAGGAACCAGAGCTGAGTTTTGTAGGAGGACTCTAAAGTGAGAAGTAAATATGGGGGGATTCCCATTTACTGTAGGGTATTTATGGTTTTTTATCCCAAGAACAAGGATGAAATCAAGTAATCTCTTAACAATATTTTCACCAAAATCTTGATTCACAAATTGCTCTGCAATGAAATAATAGATGAGGTCGATAATCTAAAAGGCCTCCTGCATTATAGGATAGAAGAAATGAAATTTAGAAAAAAACACATAGGTTTAAATGAGTTCACTTCCAAAGGCACTAATACTTCTTAGATGAATGAAGAGGAGGATTATATCAAGGAACCCAAAAAGGAGGAGGAACCTAAGCTTACTAGTCTAAAGTGTATGAGGCAGGGCAAGGAAAAATATCAGTCTTTGTAGAATTTCACTAGAGGAAAAAATGAGAAACAAATCTTAGAAAATTCCTAATGCTAAGAAATTAGTCATTTATTCTGAATCTAATTAATTTTTGGTTCTTTTCCTTTTTCTTCTATCTAGTCTAGTTTTTTTACTAAAACTTTTCGTATCTTACTGGTGACAGGGGGTTTTTCCTATTAGGATCCTATTTTGTTCCATTTTATTTTGTTATTATTCATGATTATCTTTTGGATATCTATCGTATGGGCATGGGTCCCTTTTAACCCAGTTTAACCTATCTTAAAAAAATAATAATAAATAAATAAATATAGCCTTACTTATTCAAACTGATCTATGCCTAAATACTTTGAAACAATCCACTTTGTTTTGAATATAATAAATTTACTTTTGGAGAAAATTATCTTCACTCCACTTTAGTGGGTATAAGTCCATATTATTTAAAATATCCTAATTTATTTGAAATGTTCTATTCCCAAATGGTTGGAAAGACTCCAATTTATTTAAAATATAGAAAAAAAATTTAAGAAAACTTTATCCACTCCACTTGGGTATAAGTCCAAATTATTGAAAATAGTCCAATTCATTCAAAATGATCTATGCCCAAATAGTTTGAAACATTCTAATTTATTTGGAATATAGGATATTTATTTTTATGGATAAAATTTTTCCATTCCACTTTAGTTGTTATAAGTCCAAATTATTCAAAATAGTCTAATTCATTCAAAATGATCTATGCCCAAATGGCTTGAAACAGTCCAATTTATTTGAAATATTAGAAAATATTTTTTTGGAGAAATTTTTATCCACTCCACTTTAATAGGTATAAGTCTAAATTATTTTAAATTATCCTTAGGTCATGAATGTTGATGATAAAATGCATAGATTAGATGTCTGTGAGGTTAATGTAGGTGTAGAGAATATCGACATTCCTCGAGAAAAATTAGGATGCCTAGAGGTTGTCTTGGATAAATAATCTACAGAGCATGCCAAATAATTACGTACAGTGGTGACTATGAATATGATGGTTATGATGATGAATATGAACCTATTTTAAAATTTAAATTTTTTGTTAAATTACTTGAATATTAAAATTAAAGCAAAGAAGGAGAATATGGAGAAACAAAGCTTTATGATTAGATTGAATATGTGGGAGAAGAATTGGAAGATAAACATGTTCATTATCATGACTCTTATTTTAGGGATGTTTATGATCTTGGCATGGAATTAGAAAGCAATATAAAGAGGAAAAAAAACAATATATGGTTTAGCAGTAGGGATTTCAAATCAAAATGCAAGTTTAAATTTACAATATACAAATCAAATCCTGAAGCCCACAACATAAGGAAAGTTAAAGAGTCCATGAAAATGGAGATGCAACATTCATTTATAATTGAAATTTTTAATGTGCTTTCTAGTTCCCAGACCCACCACATCCATGCCAAGTGAGAGACAAAGTGTAGATTTTAAGAAAAACTACAACATAAAAATGTAATTATAAAATTATAACATGCAAATGTGTGATAGACTTTTGAAATCTTGCTAACATGTACATTTGCAATTGAAGCCTAACATTCCACCAGGCCAAAAAGTGAAGAATTTAAAAAGGGCCTAAAATCTTACTTAAGGAAAAATAAAATAAACAATACACATATCATTATTAGGTTTGGTAGAAAAAGCCAAAAAACTAAAAATAATGCATGGGAAAGTCAAAGTTAAAAACTAAGATAATTTCCATTTCAAATATTTGGCTAATGTCGAAGAGCTACTCAAATGAATAAAAAAATTTAGGGGTTTTGAGACCAAAGTAGGCCATCGAAAGAATATTTTCTAAATGGCAATGGATCCCACACTACTCCATCACCGCTAGAGCATTTTGATGAAATCATGACAAATCTAGAGGCATTTTTGGCTTTCTAAAGGAGGAGGGTAGCCATCATCCACAAACTTCTAGCTGCACAAATGATTACTGGAAGATCAAGGTAAATTAGTTACACATGAAGACAAAATCAATTTTAATCTTAGAACAAATATTCTCCCTCAAGCTGAACAACATCAATATTTTTAGCCAAGCATATCAAAGTTCATTTGAAATATTCATCATGACATGGAAAACCACTTACCCGAATGATTTCCTAGTAAAGCATGAGCTTCCAGGCATGATTAAAGGAATCTTCTAGATGGAGCATATTCCTAGAATAATCTAGGTGAGATATTTGTATAAGAGAAGAGGGTTTGTCCTTTTTAGAATGTTGTTTTTAGCTTGTTGATTTTATTTTTAGGGTTTAAATTGTTTAAATTTTATAAATATATTATGTTTTTGGTCTCTCTTGCTAACATGATTACAGTTGTACAGTCATTAGCAAGCTCTAAGGCCATCTTTTGTATGTCTCCCCTATTTGAAGATCAAATCCACCATGATTTTCACCATTGTTAATCATTATAAAAATTATGTACATGGATATACTTTCAAGTAAATGAAAACATCTATGATTTTTGTTGTATATTCTCAATGATATTTAATGACATATTCTTCAAACATTATTGATTGGGTATCTAGTTTTATCCTCATTAATGGTAGTCATCCTTGGCATGGATCTAGGTTGTAAATTACTTTATGCACTGTGATTTTGGAGTATTGTGTTGATAGTATTTTAACTACATCCTAGACTTATGGAGTTGACAAGAGAATGTGCCTGAGTTTTCATTTGAAGTCTATGCATTGGAGTTTTATGGGTCATTTGAATGTTTATATTGGACTAACATCAATGAATTCAAACTAGTTTAGATGGTTTTATTTATATTGTTTATTTAATATTTTTCATATTTTAATGAATAATATCATGGATTTTATAAGGATTTTCCTACATTAAAATTAGCCACCACAACCCACTTTTATATCTGGGTAAGTTGATGGAGTTGGGGGACAACTCCATGGACATTTTACATAGCATGATCACATTAATAAATAACATGATCATGTTATTTAATTAATGAAATCATGTTATTTAAATTATGGCTCAGTAATTACCAATCCATAACATGATAACGTTAATATATAATGCAATCATGTTAAATACTAATGTGATCATTTTAATACATAACACTATTGTGTTATTGTAAAATAAAAATGTTATCACGTTACTATTATTTTTCAAATTTAAAAAAATGGAGTGAATTTGGGTTAACATGAAACATGATCATGTTATTAATAATGTGATCACATTCTAGGTATTTTGTTCATAAAATCATGCGGGAGTTACACATGAAGACAACTCTAGCCAAAAGCTTATATTTACTACTATAAATTTATTTTAGTAAATATAAGAAATTATTGTCACTCAACATTTTATATATTTGGTCACATAGTTGCATGCCTTACAATGTGGAAAGTAGTATTTCAAAATCCAATTAGGTCATTACTTAGGCTTTTTTAGGGTCTAAGTATTAAACCTAGGGATTTTAGGACATAATTTTTGTAATTTATGTCCATTTTTGGTAAACATATAACCATTTTTAGGTTTTTATGCCTTCTAAATTGATCCATGGCATTTTTAGGAGTCTTAGGTTTTTTAAAATTAAAATTTTTAAACCACTCACTTTGAAATTTATGGAAATTGGTGTGATTGGGGTAGCATAGGTTACATTGATGACCTACACACATCAAATGACCACTATGTGTTAATTTCACTTCATCATCATCCCTCCCTCATCCCTGATCACTTCTTACTCATGAATTATCACCCCTAATCACTCTCTCATAATTCTTCATTGTCCTTAATCACTTTGTCATTGAACCTCACTGTCCTTAGTCATCTCTAATCACTACCTCATCATCCCTTATTACTCCCTCATTCACCCTCACTATCCCTCATCATCATTAATCACTCACTTCTCATCCCTCATCATCCCTCAACACTCCCTCATTGACCCTCAACATCCATCAACATCTTAAATCACTCCCTCATCATCCCTAATCATTCCCTCATTGGCTCTTACCATCCCTCATCATCCCTAATCACTCCCTTATTAGCTCTCACCATACATAATCACCACTTCATCATCCATAATCACTTCCTCCTCATCCCTTTTCATCCCTAATCACTCCCTTATTGACCTTCACCATTACTCATCATTTCTAATCTCTCCCTCATCATCTTTAATTACTCCCTAATTAACCCACACCATCCCTCATCATCCCTAATCACTGCTTCATCCTAACTCAACATCTCTAATCATTCATTCCTCATCCCTCATTTCCTCTAATCACTCTCTCATTAATATTCACCATCCCTCATCATCCATAATCACTCCATCAACCTTCCTAATCACTCCCTCATCATCCCTATTTATTCCCTCATCATCTTTATTCAATTCCTCCTCATTCATGCTCATCCTTAATCACTCCATATAATATCTTAATGGTGGTATTTTTTGGGGGTTTAACAATATTAGGAGTTACAAGTGGAGAGTTGAGTGCTAGCATAAAATATAAGACATAGTGATCAAAATGATGTGGAGGAAAATTTAAAACATAAATATTTAACACCTATGATAAAATATGGGCCTATTATAAATGATGTAATTCAAAATTGAAAATACACCAAAAAATAGAAGTAATTAAAACCACCATAACACAAAAATGGGTAGTAAATACATGATAA
Organism: Torreya grandis; assembly: GCA_037957365.1. Taxonomy (NCBI): domain Eukaryota; kingdom Viridiplantae; phylum Streptophyta; class Pinopsida; order Cupressales; family Taxaceae; genus Torreya; species Torreya grandis. The sequence goes on along the minus strand of JARHVA010004429.1, from coordinate 498,230 downwards.
TCACCAAGATGTGTGATTTACTTAAACCAACCAATTTCTTTCCATATGAGGACATTTTATGATCTAAATAATTACATTGAATGCCTTCTATTTGTATGTCTATTAATTGAGTCATCATACCAGAGAGTGGAAATTAATATTTAAATGATTAGAACAAGTAGTCCAAGATTGTAAAGTGATCCTTAATTCATAAATTCAATATTCAATCCAATGAAGAGTGTCACACTATGAGTTCTCTACTTTCACATCTAGAGAAGCGGGTACAATTTATCTAGAATTATAGAAAGGTAAGTAGATAATATATTATAAACCCAATTATATGGTCAGTACTAAAAATATCTCTACTTCTCCTAATAAAGAATTATATGAATTAAAAATATTGTTGTATTAAAACGTAGATCAATGTGATCCAATACACTTCATCATTTCCAATGGAAGTCAAAAGAATTTAATTTATCCTAAAGAATATTTTCAAAAATGGAACTTGAAATTTATACATCATCCATAACCATAAGCTAGTGTATGGTCTAGTGTAGGACTTGAGAAATGGATCACCTTGTAGTGTCACTTGGTGTACAAAATCAAATTTTTTAAAGATTCAATCCTTTGTGACATCTCACCATTAGAGGTGTGTAATGTTCTACATGTGGTTAAACCATATATTTACCATTATGCTTTTTATGTTAACTCATGTAATTAATTAATTCATTTCAATATGTTGAATGACATCCTCATGTCCTTTACCTATGTCATTATATTAATCTACCTTGATGACATATAAATCCTTATAAAACATGGGATTAACATCTACACCATGTTGAAATAGTGTTTCACATTTTGCAGAAACATATTTTTATGATAACATGAATATATGTTCATTTTTCATGCAAGAGATAAAATATTTGGGACATAGTCTACAAACAAGGAATGTATGTGTGAACCTGACCAAGATTAAAGTCATAAAGCAATGTGAAACACTAAATAACTTTGTTTAATTAGTGTTTCACTATACAAGATATTTGTGTTTAATTTTTATTTTTTGAACCAAACTACTAAATGTGGAACCAAATAATGTTTCATCTAGTCATCCACACAACAAAGATAATTTAATGAACTAAAATTAATACTCTAGTTTGTGTTAGTACTTATATTAATTGACTATAAATTTATAAGATCATCTAATTCATTCAGTAATAAAATTGACTATCAAAAATGGGTATTGACAACATAAGTCATATAAAAGAGTTAATTTCTATTATAATAGATTAAATAATATATGATTGTAATCAAATATACCTTTAGTGTATATACATATATCAAATTATGAGGGAGTGATTAAGGATGGTGAGGGATGGTGAGGATAATTGATGGAGTGATGATGGATAGTGAGGGATGGTGAGGGTCATTGAAGGAATGATTAGTGATGATGATAGATGAAAAAATATTGATTAGGGATAATGAGGGATGATGAGGTATGGTGATAATCAATGAAGGAGTGATTATGGATGATAAGTTTAAGTGACTAGAGATGATGAAAGATAATAAAGGTCAATGAGGGAGTGATTAGGGATGAAGAGGGATGAAGAGGGAGTGAATAGGGATGAGAAATAGATTAGGGATGATGAGTGACAAGGAAAGAGTGATCAAGGTCTATGAAGGATAGGGATGGAGTGGTTAGGGATGATGAGGGATATTGAGGATCAATGAAAGAGTTGTTATGCATGATAAGGGAGTAATTAGAGATGACTAAGGATAGTGAGGGTCAATAAAAGAGTTATTAAGGACAATGAGTAATGATATGGGAGAGTAATTAGGGGTAATGAGGGATGAGTAATAAGTGATAAATGAAGAGTGAGGGATGATGGACAAATGAAATTAACATAAAATGGTCATTTTATTTGTAAAGGTCATCAATATGACCTACACTACCCCAATCAAACCAATTTGGATCAAGTTTAAAGTGATTAATTTTCAAAATTCAATTTTCAAAAACCTAAGACCCTTATAAATGCCAAGAATCAATCAAGAAGGAAAAAAAACCTAAAATTACTTTATGTTTACCAAAATGGACATCAATACCTAGACCCTAAAAATTTCTAAGTACTAATTAGACTAGATTTTAAAAAACTATTTTTCACATCGTCAAGTGTGCAACTAGGAGAACAAATCTATCAAATGTTAAGTGACCCTAATTTAGTATATATGATGAAGGATGATGAGGGACAAGTAATGAGTGATAAGGAATGATGAGGACTAGTGAGGGTCAATAAAGGAGTAATCAGGGATGATTAAAGAGTGATTAAATATTACTAGGGATAGTGAGGTTCACTGAGGGAGTGATCAGAGACAATGAATATTAGATAGTGATTAGAGGTGATGAGGCATGAGTAGGAAGTGATCAGGGATGGGGGAGGGGCAATGAACAAGTGAAATTAACACAAAGTGGTCATTTGATGTCTACAAGTCATCAATGTGACCTATGTTACCCCAATCACATGGATTTGCATCAATTTTAAAGTGAGTGGTTTAAAAACTTTAATTTTAAAAAAACTAAGACTCTTATAAATGTCATGAATCAATACAGAAGGCACAAAAACCTAAAAAATGACTATATGTTTACCAAAAATGGACATCAATTGTAAAAATTATGTCCTTAAAGCCTTAGGTTTAATACTTAAACCCTAAAAATGCTTAAGTACTACCCTGATTGGATTTTGGAAAACCATTTTCCACATCATAAGGTGTGAAACTATGAGACCAACACTATTAGATGTTGAGTGACCCTAATTTCTTATATTTACTTAAAAAAATTTAAAGTATAAGAAAATACTTAAAATTTGGAGTAGTAAGTATAATCTTCTAGACAGAGTTACCTTCATGTGAAACTCCCACATATTTTAAGATGTTCAGAATATATAACGTGATCATGTTATTAAGGAATGTGATCATGCTATTAAAATTATCACATTATTAAGTAATGTGATCAAGTTAATAGCATGATCATGTTATTGAGTAATGTGATCATGTTTATAGTGCGATCGTGTTATTAATGTGATCATGGTATTTAAATTGAATTCAGTTTTTGTGCCATTTGGCTTGGGAATGGTTTAGATTCTTTATCCAAATGATTAGACTATCAATATACAACTGATTTTTGAAAGGTATGAAAATAAACAACAAATTTCAACTTTAATTGTCAAATACACTAAGAATTTCAATGTAAAAATTTAAAAACTTGATACCTTCATGACAAGCACGCTCTTCTCATTTAAAAAATATGATTCTTATAGTTTTTAGATTAATTTAAGGTTTAAAAATATATTTATTTCCAACTATGTCTTTTTTAGGCCACTACATGCCTATACTTGTTTATATAATTTGTCTTTCATTGATCTAAGTGAAAAACAAATTATATGGTGACATAGCAGGTGTAATTCTACAGACATTAAAAAAATTGATTTTCATTATTTTTTTAGGTATTTAGGCATGAATCACAAATGATTATCCATTTTTTTGTTATTTTTAAGGATCTATTTACATTAAAAATTCATAAAAGAAGGTATTCATTGAAAAAATACAAAAAACTATAGCTGATGTGATAGAAGATTTTATCTAAATTTTACCCAAAGGGTTTCAAATAATATTAAATGCTACTAAAAAAATGGTGTGCATCACAGCTATCTATTTACCATGTTTTCTAAAAAAATAGGAGTTCCTATTCAAAATTTAAATGTTTGACCTAGTTATACTTAACCATTTTTTTTAAAAAAATAGTGTTTTGTCAACTAGACTCAAAATTCTACACTTCATGTTTTTACACCATCTTCAAATTTGGAGTGTATATATCTAAAATTATCTATATAAGTTCAAATTTATAAAATTTAATAAAAATCATGTCCATGGGTAGGCCACTTTTTGTCCCCCAACATTGCGCACTTACCCATCTACCTAATTCTTCCTACCTACCCTACACCTACAAGTAATACATGTTATTTAGTATCTTAAGTTTTATTTGCATAAAAATGAATCAATGCTACAAATATGGAATGTGTATGTATGTTTGAATCCAATCATTTTAATATTCCATTTAGCTCCTATTTTTCCAAATTATCTTTAGAAATGAAGGTTGCAGTTACCCTCCCATCTGTCTTCAATAGCTTATGTCTAATTTAAGAGAATTTTCCTAGTTTGTATGATAACTCTTCTCGAGTGGAATATGTAAGTTTGGTTATACTATAATTAAATTTTTTTTTCTACCAATAATCCCATAGATATTGAAATTTATTATCCCTCCATGTGAGTAAACTACCCCATAGGTCCTCTCACCTTGGTTCAGGTAGATCTAGAAGTAGCAAAGAACTAACCATACCCTTTGTTGGTATCTTATAGTCATTATCTGCATTCAGTCAATCTAGATGTTAAACCCTTCCCCAGTTATAAAGATATAAATGTGGTTTCATTATCTACATTTTCCATCTTCTCAAGTGTACAAGTTTGAATCTGATAGGTATACAACTAGGAACCAACATGTAGATGGAACCATTGTTGGGGAACTAATGATATCCTTAGAACTTGCATTGTCAGGGATTGAATTATTTTTTCAATTGACCTCTGTTGAGTTCTTGTAAAGAGTTGTTAATTTATTCATGTTTTAATGTGATTTCCCCTTTTGAATGTGAATATATATTTTTAATGTCTTTGATTTTATATATCATCACTAATTACTACAAAGTATGTTTTTAAAATATTTCACTATCTATTCACGATATGTTATATTCTAGAAGTTTTCTTCTAATGGTTACTTAAATATTTCTTATGATTTTAAGGAAGATCAGTGCCCATTTTAATTATTTTAGTTTTGTGTGTTCTTTTGTTTTCAAAACTTGAAGGAATGAGATCCTCCTTCAAAGGTGAGTGATCAAAGTAGCTTGTCTCTGAGTTAAGTGTTTATCATAGAAGAAGGAGAAAATTTTGGATGCCAATTGAAGGATAAAGTTCTATTACAAAATAATGTCTGGACTATCAAAATTTTGGTACACCTAAGCTTTTATTTTTTGAACTCCCTTTAATTAAATATTATCATAGCTCTCCTAATAACTCAGAGCATTATAGTCCTATTTACTACCCAACACCCTCTCAACACATTGAATCTCTACCTAGATTTAGTCCCCTAAGACCACCTCACTCACCCACTCATAACCCTTTGTCATCTAATCTTTATCCCACCATTGAAAAAGTCATGAGGCATAGAGATCAAGATGAAAATGAATGTCTGACATTTAGGATTCCTAGGTTCAAGCCTATTAAATTTGATGAAATGGAGGGAAATCAATGCAGTTCCAAATAAAGTAAGGAACCACCTCCCTAAGTTTCAAGGGAATAATGCAATGGCTAGTGAGCAACATTTGAGGGATTTTCACATTATCATTTAAGATTGTGAGGTTCATCATGAGGATGTTTGCATTAAAATATTTATACACATGCTAGAAGAAGATGCTCATGAATGGTTCAATTTCTTTCCTCATGGATGCATAGATTTATGGGAAGAAATGAATAATGTTTTTAAAATTTAGTATGATGATAAAGTTTATCTTAGGTTACTTCTTACTAAATTTGAAAACATAAAGTGGAACCTAAATGAGTGTGTGTAAAAATTCAATACAAGGTTCAATAAGACTATGATGAGGCTACCTGAAACTATCGGACTTAGTGATATAGCTTGTTTGATTAAATATTATGATGCATTTGACAAGAAGGTTGTTTACTACTTCAGAGATAAGGATCCCACAAATCTGAGGTTGGCATTCAACATGGCCATCCGAATTGAAAATAATATAAAATATAGGGGAAAGCCTTTAAATAAGAGGGATGATGTAAAGTTGGTTAATCCTAAAAAATCTTGGTCTACTAAGATATCCAACCTTGAGGAGACTGTGAAAACCTTATCAACTATTGTTAAGGATCTTTCATACAAGTAGTCCAGATCTGAGAAGGTGACCCCTCATGGATATTCTAGTCAGGAGAGAACTCAAAAAGAAAATAAAGCACAAGGGAGACCTTTCCACAATAGAGATATTAACAGAGGGAAGAGAACTATCCACAATGATATAAATTAAAATAGAGGATCTTGAAATGAGGTTCTTGATACATTAAATGATAAGGATAATGTTTTATATTATGATATTGGCATTGATTGGTGTGATAAGTTTTTATTCCCCCATCCTCCTTGTCATATTGTTGAATGAATTGATGAAGATGTAGAGAAACATGAGAATATGTCTATAAATCATGAGATTTTAATGTTTGATTGTCAAATCCTTCAAAGTAAAGTGTCTTCCTCCACAAAATTATTGAGTGCTACTATCATTGATTGATTTTGAAGTGTAATCAAAGAGGTATGTATCCCAACTTCTAAATTTATTTTTGATCTAAACATGACACAAGCATATGAGTTACCCAATTATGACTTCAAATGTTTATGATCTATGATGATTAAAATGTATGATGGGGGAATTCCTTTAGTTGAGGATAGGTAACTTCTAATTACTATTTTAGTTACCCAAGAGAAAGAATATAATCTAAAAATCAAACAAAAAGGTGATGTTCCTCAAGAGACCACCCTTGTAGATCCAAGGATAGGGGATAAACATAAGGAAGTTAAGAAAACTAAAGACATCCATATTCCTTCCAAACTAGTACCTAGTTCCCAAATTATTAAATAGAGAGGTGTCTTAACTAAGAGTATATAACCTTTGTTATGCTTTATTTCTTAGGGTAAAAATGATATCATAAGAAACCCACACTTGAAATATGCTATTAGGAATGCTAGTTCATTCCATCCCATTCCACCTATGACTTTGAATGATTGTATTCTAACTGAAGTTATTATCACCCTTCCTACAAATATTCTCCTTTCTCAATACAACATGTGTGATATGACCTAAGTATTGAGTCAATTAAATTGATTATCCCACTTATTGAGTTATTATGAATACCTGAACATAGGAGGAGGGAATTTGAATATTTGTAATTTAGTGAGAATATAACTACCCATAAAATTACTTCACCCCAAACACTTTTGGATGACAATGAGGAGTCATATGAGGTTATTAAACCAGCCACATAGGTTTATTTGGGGACTACATTAATAGATAGTCATCTGGATTTTGACCCCCTTTACACAACCTTGCTGATTAATGGTTTGATTGTTCACAACTCTATGTTTGATTTTGGAGTCTATTACAATGTGATGCCCTTTGGTGTCCTTAATGATCTTGGAGTAAAAATAACATCTACTTTTGGCAAGTGTTATTCCATGGAGTCACAAGAGGTAACAACTATTGGAAAAGTTAAATGATTGGTAGTACAATTGGTTGTGAATCTAGGTAAGTTTATGAATATAGATGTCGTATTGGTGGATTGTCCTTCCAAGTGGGTGATGTTGCTGTCAACAAAATGGGATACTAGCATGGGTGGTAGAATTCAGATGGATGTTTGTTATGCCACCATTCCTTTGGATTGTAATATGGAAAAACTTCATAAAGAGCCTATGATGTTACATGTGGTTTAAGAACCAAAATGGGCTCTAAATGAGGTGTTCTACACTGATGTGGAACTAGGTAACTTCATTGGGAATGTAGATTCTATTAAACAACCAGTTATTCTTGATGTTGAACCTTATAAGGAAAGTAACAAAATTTGAAAAATATCTTTTGATGTGGATTTATCCAATCTTAAAAATGGATTTGGGGTTGTCTTCTATGCCCCTAATAATAGGAAATATTTTAATTTTTATTTCAAGTTGTCCTTTAAGTGCACTAAAAATACTATTGAGTATGAGGCATTCTTGCTTATTTTGATAATTTCCCAAGAATATTGAATTAAAAGTGTGAATGCACATGGTGATTTTGAGTTAGTGGTTAATTAGGTCCAAAATGCTGATGCCACCAAAAATAAAAGGTTGAAACAATATTTAAATGATGTATTAGATTTGTTAGAATTTTTTGACACTTACAATATTTCTTATCATTATAGAAGTTTTAATGAGTAAGCTGACCAATTTATAGGGTTGGGTGTTAAATTTTAAAATGAAAACATGAACCCTCACTATCAATATCAATTGGAAATACTTGTCAAACCTTCACTCTTAAACAAGATTCATCATATGTAAGTTTTTTATGATGATGATCAAATCAATAGGTTTCTCAATTATGAAGTGTAATTCCAAGATCAGATCACATACATGGAATCAATGGTCCAAATTTGTGATGGGAAGGAAACCTTGGTTGAGAAATGCATCATTCAATTGAATATGAATACCATCCCTAGAGGATTGGTGAGTTTATAGGCATATTTTGATGCAGCAGACTAAGTCAAAATTTGATATCCACTTATCTCAAAATATGTGACCGAATGCAATTTGGGCTCTCATGAAAATATAATAAAGGTATATCTTGGTACTCATTTAAGTATAAAATTAATAAAAGGTTAAATGTAGCTATTAGAGAAGTACCCAGATTGCTTGGCTTGGTATGATTCTAAATTGACAGTGTATATAGAGGATTTTTTTCAATATGTCATCCCATTGCATCTTGAAAGCAAACCTTTCTAGATAAATAAGAGATATATTAACCCATTTTAGGCAAAAATATTCATAAAGAGTTAAAAAAATCTATGGGATGGTGGGATTATTTATCCCATCAGGTATTCATCATGGGTGGTAAACTTAGTCCCTATAAGAAAGAAGAATGTTGACATCTGCTTCTGCATGGATTTCTAAAACTTGCATAAAGCTTATTTGTAATATAATTACCACCTACATAATATGGATAAACTATTATAAAGTGTTAAATTATTAGATATGTTGTCCACATTAGATGGTTTCTTAGGGTATAACCAAGTTGTGGTAAAAGAATTTGAGAAACCTAAGACTTTATTTACAACACATTAGGGCACTTATTTCTATATGAGGATGCCTTTTAGGTTAATGAATGTTGGTGCAACATTTAATGGTGTTATTTATGCTTATTTTGTAGGGTTTATTAACAAGTTTATTTTTGTTTATTAGGATGAATTACAATGTACTCAAAAAATAGAAAAGAACATATGGAGAATATAAAAAAAGTATTCCTTAGATGCAAGGATTTTAGTATTTCCATTAATCCTAAGAAGTGTCACTTTAGAGTAAAAAAGGGTAGGTTTATGGGAATTTAGTATCTAAGGATGGTGTTATGATAGACCTAGATAGAGTGGAAGTGATTGATAAAGTGCTTATCCTACAATCTAAGAAGTGAATTCAGTCTTTCTTTAGACAAATCAACTTTGTAAGATGGTTTCTATCCAATTTTATAGAGATCACTCTACCTATTATATTTATGCTAAAAAGAGACCAAACCATCAAGTGGAAGGAGAAGGCCATACAATATTTCATTGACATAAAAAGAGCCTTGAAGTTTTACCCTATCTTGGCCAACCCTGATTACACTAAGGATTTTCAAATATTCTTTTTTGCATCATAAATTACTGTAGCTATTGTCCTATTGCAAAATAATGATGATAGCCATGATCAACCCATAGATTTATTTATTATAGCTATGTAAGGATCTAAACTGAATAATACCATCGTGGAAAAAAAATATTTCTCCCTCTTGAAAATTGTTAAAACATTGAAACCTTATATTTTGAGTTCCAAAGTTGTTGCATATGTCCCATATATAATGGTGAAGGACATCTTGACTCTGATTAAACCATCAATCAAGAGATGTAGGTGGGATAACAAGTTTTAAGAGTATGACATCAAGATTCAAACTACCAAGTTAGTGTGAGGGATGGTCTTAGTCAAGCTCATGGTTGAGACTAATTTGTAATTTAAAGAGGTAAATAATGTTTTTTTCAATATTGATGAGTCTTCAATTCAAACATGCATGTCTCCATGGTCTATGGAAATCATTTATTACTTGAAAATTATGAATTGTCAACCTAACTTGGATAAGAATCAAAGGAGAACTCTTAATCTTGTATCCCAAAAGTATCTCTTGATTGAAAATGGATTGGCATGGAAGAATCCAAATGGAGTTCTCTTAAGATGCCTAGTAGAAGAAGAAATTATTGATTTGATTGATTATTTTCATAGTGGAGTATGTGGTGGTCACTTTTTACTTGAATTAACATCTCATAAGATTCTAAGATTTGGTTATTGGTGGCTGTCACTATTCAAGGATGTTGCATAAAAATTTAGAAAATGTGAAAAATGGCAACACTTTGTTGGAAGGTTAAAAGCTTTTAGTTCTCTCCCCTTGCAACCTATAAAGATTGATGGCCCATTTAGATAATGATGAATGGACTTCATTAGGTAAATCAATGATTCTTCAAGCACTGGGCATAGGTGGATATTGGTTATAAATGACTACTTCATGAAATGGATTTAGATGGTCCCTACAAATAATGACACACACTAGGTGATTATGGACTTTCTATTGAATCACACTATTTGTAGATTTGGTGTGCCTGACAAGGTAAGTGGTGATAATGACATGAGTTACAAATCTAAACCTTTGGTGGCATCATACAAATAATATGGGATCACATTGACTTGTGCTTCCAACTACAACCTTTAGGGGAATGGGCAAGCATAACCTAGTAATAAGAACTTGCTCAAAATTATTAAGACTTTGGAATATAATAAGAAGTGGGGTGAATAGCTAAAGTTTGCCTTATGGGATGATAGAATCACACTTAGGATAACTATTGTTAAAATCCATTTTGATCTTTTTATGAATCTCAAGTTTTTTTACTTATGAATCTGCAGTGGTCAACTTATCAGTTCATGTAACATATAGAAGAAGATGATGACATTAACCACTATGAAAGTAAAATGAACCATATTATTGAGCTTGATGAAACTAGAATCATGAGAGACACATAAAGTTTAGGGAAAGGATTCAAAGAATATTTGACATAAAGGTTACTCCAAAAATTATTTAGGTTGGAGATCTAGTTTTATTGTGGGATAATAGCCATGAGGAGGAAGGCAAGCATGGAAAATTTGATGCCTTGTGAATGGGCGCTTATTCTATCAACTACAAAATTGGGGAACACACCTTCTTCTTAAGAGACTCGTATGGTGAGACATTGGATGTAAAAATTAATGGTAGACATCTAAAACACTTCATTGACTAAGTCCATGTTTGTGTACATTAATATATAGAGTATAGTTTTGTTATTTTGTTTCCCATTTGTGTTGGGTCCTACTTGTATAGTTTGTTTTATTGTTTTTCATTGTGTATTCATTATAATATCCTTTTGATCTATTTTTGTTGGTATTACCTTATCTAAATGAGTTTTTATGGGTGTTTTTTATGAAATTGCCAAAGTTTTGACTCCATGGCCCAAGGGATTAGCACTTGGTCTTATTTTATGGGGGGTTTTGTACACCTATAAGGGGTGTACATCCTTGGGTGAGAGCCAATGTTAGTGCCCAAATTTGTGCTAATAAATTTGTTCCCTTCTAGAAATTGAGTGCCTAAAAAGTCTAATTGATTCCCTATAGAAATAAATCTCCATAAATATTCATCCAGATCATAAAAAAATCTACTTCTATAACTGTTTTGTGGAGACCCTATAATCCTAGTTTCAACTACCACTTAATGTTTTCATGTCCTATAATGTTTTTTAGTTGTAGGTTACATGGTAAAAATTTAGTCCAAATGAATTAAAAATGACTAATTATTTCAAAAATACTAAGTCTAGATACCCATGTGGAAGGTCTGAAATCCAAATACAGTGGAGTTTTTCATAACTCAAAAGCAAATTGCAATCCACATGGAGGCAAAGGTCAGAAAAAAGTTTAAATAAAAATGAAACTTCGCATTTTTTTCAAATTGAAAATTTCCAACAAAGTTCCCAAGGCCATCGAGATGTGAGCAGAAAATACAACATGAAAGTGCAAGATTGTAAGTTAGAAATTGTAAACAAATGTCTGCCACCTATAGGAAGGAAAGTCAAAGGTTGATAGAGTTTTCAAGTGGAAATGCAAAATTCAATTGTAAATTTAAAATTACAAATTACAAAGATCATGCCAAGTTCCCAAGCTCACCACATGCAAGTTAGGAAAGAAGATCCCACACCATAAATTTAAGTCCATGTTGTAAGTTAAAAGACAAAGTAAAATTTAAAAAAAGAAATAAATGAAGCATTGACTTAGCTAAGTCAAAAGTGTGGAGCTTAATGGAATTTTTTAGCAGGGTTCTAATGTCAAAAAATAACTTTTTATTTTCAAAATTGTAAATTGTGTTTAAAACTCAAAAAACCCATGGCATTTCAAAAGTCTTATTATCAATGGTATATATTTTAGTGGGGATACATCAACAAAATACAAGTTTATAGATTAAAATTTACATCTTGGACCCCAAAATCCATAGGTCAATGCAAGCATGGAGATTGAGTTAAAGATTTACCAAAGGAAATAAAATAACATAACATAAATTTTCATATTTTTAACTTGAAAATTACAAACCAATCTCTCAAATTCGTAGACGGAATATCTATCAAGGATGCAATGTCGAAGTATAACAATACAAACTTGTAAATTGAAATTTATAATTGGATTCCCGAGGCCCATGAACATCTAAGGCACATAGGGACTCAAAAATACTACAAAAGGAGTAGGGTCAATGTGTTCTCAACAAGTTAAGGGGTGACTCCATAAATGATAGAGTGGGCCATGCAATAGGATGAGTTTTGAATTAGAGTGAAGCATTTTTTAATGTTGTTTTAGTTGTCTTTCAACATTTAATTTAAACTCTATTAGAATCGACCAACATCAACTACAATCAATTGTAGATGAACCTTCTTCAAAAATACCATGAAAAGTAGATGGTTTGAATGCCTATTAGTGAGCTAAGAAATAATTTGGTGGTGTTGGAGTTTAGTTTGAAATATGTCACTGATTAGGTGGAAGATCACATTATAGATATCATTATTACTTTGGGTTTGTAATTCATAAATCTTAGATAGATCTGATGCTTTGATAAGTCATTATCTTGCTAATTCTTAGAATAAGTTAAATCAAGCTCTTGTTTCAAAGAGATTTTCACTAGTGGAAAAATTAGTTCCTAAAATGGATTTAATATTGTCCATGTCACACTCAAAAATACCATGTGAGTTAGCTAATGGCATTTCTTCATCTGAAGTCTAAGATGGCAATCTCTCTATAATGGGTCCTCCTAATGTTATTTTTGAGAAATCACCTCTCCTACAAAATGATGAACAAAAAAATAGTGAAATGATTTTATGTCAATGCAGATGCACTAGAAGGATCTAAGAATTCATCTCCTTTAACATATGATTTTGAACTTGTAGAAGATAGTCTTGAAGCAAGTGCTCTCACTCATGCAAAGGGAAACTTGATATGTCTTCCAAAAATTAATTAATTTCCTTATTGTGAGCAAAAATGTTCCCCATCCCACCTTCTAGTAGGTAGTCAAACCTTAAATGAGACTATAGATGTGAACATGACTATTGATGATAATATGCATACATCAACTATTTATGAGGTTGATGTGGTTGTAGAGAATATCAATATTCCTAGGCGGAAATTAGGAAGCCCAAAGGTTGTCTTGGATAAATAATCTATAGAGTATGCCAAATAAATTGTGTATGGTGGTGAGTATAAATTTGATGGTTATGATGATGAAGATGAACATGTTTTAGATGATGAAAGTTTTGTTGAACTGCTAGAAGATGAAAATCAAGGTAAAGAAGGATAATATAGATAAATAGATATTCATTATTAGATTGAATAAGTGGGACAAGAATTGGAAGATGAATATGTTGACTATGGTGATTTTGATTTCAGGGATGTTGATATCTTGGCATATAATCAAAAAGCATTAGAAAGAGGAAATAAAATAATATATGTTTTAGCAACAAGGATTTCTAAGAGAAATGCAAGGTTAAATTTGCAATATGCAAATAAAATATCAAATCCCATAGCATAAGTAAAGTCAAAGATTCCATGACAATGGAGATATAACATTCATTTTCAATTGAAAATTGCAATGTGCATTATAAGTTCCTAGACCTACCACATCCATGCCAAGCTAGAGACAAAGTGAAGATTCTGAGCATAACAACAACATCAAAATGTAATTATAAAATTATAACTTGGAAAAGTGTGATAGACTTATGGAATCCTTATAGTGTGTAAATTTGGAGTTGTATACAAAAATCCTACCAGGCCAAAAATTACATAATTACAAAAGGACCTAAAATCCCACAGAAGGAAAAAAAAATACACATACCAATATTAGGTTTGGAAGTAAAAAGCAAAAAAAAGAAAAAGAAGGCACAAGCAAGTCAAAGGTAAAAACTAATATAAGTGCCATTTCCAATTCTTGGCTAATGTGGAAGAGCTCCACAGATGAAGAAAATTATTTAATGAATTACCAAACTCTAAATTAAATATCTTTATCAGGATGGATGGATCTATTATTTTAACAATAATTACCTCCCTTGATATTTCACTATAAATATGGTTTTTCCCTATTATGAAATCATCTCTCAAATCCAAAAATTTTATTATATTTAAACCTATTCAATCTATGAAGGATAGTGTGAAGAAGTGAGAAGGAAAAGTTTGTGTTGGCGTGATTTTATTTCTCAAATTAATAAATATATCATTGGTGGGTTTTTAACCTCCTTGAGGTTTTTACATGGTAATTCATGTTCATGTGATGATGTATTCATTATATTATTTATTTAGAAATTTTATTATATATCTTGTATGTGCATAATGCATTCCTTTAATGAATTTCACATGGTAACAGAGCCTAAGGGAGTATAGTTGGTGGAGTAAGCCATTATTAATTATGAAGACAAATTGATTTAAATTCATTTAAAAATATTTTTTTAATTATTATTTCATATTATCAAGATAGTTTGGCCTAAATTACAGCCCATGTGGTATAATTTTTAAAATATAATTCTCAAAATGATGATCTAATGACCAATTTTGATCTCTCAACATCCACAAGAGCATTTCTAGATCATGTTGAACAACCAAAAGCACTTCCAAGCATGGAGATAATCTTTTATCACTTTTGTCTATTCTATGTATAGTTTGGGCAAGCAAACATCTCAAATTAATTATTTTATGTTGATCTAGTAACTTGTTATATGTGATTAATGGCTTCATCTCTTTCATGTATGCTTATAAACACTACTACAAGGCCTATGAATCTATCAATTATAGATCTAGGAACCCTTCATAAGCCACATGAGTGCCATAATGACATTGGGAAAAAAAAAAATTCTTCATAAAAGTCTAATTTTTAAAATTCTTTTGTTATCATAAGAAAAAAAATTAGAAGATTGAAATTAATTTTATGATTTTGGTGGTATGTTCAAGGTTCTAGTCTCTCCAAATCTTCTACAAAACACCATATTAAGATTGATCAATTCAAAACATTAAAATTTTCATATAAAATTCTATTTTGAGGGTCTAATAAGCCTTATACAATGATTTTAGGAACACTGGTAAAATTTTAAGGTCTCTCGTGGCCTATACAAGTTGGTGTTATTGTCCACAGTTGTCTGCATGCCCCATAATCAATCACAGGATGATATTAAAGGTGGGGACCATCTTGTGATTGGTCATGGGATAGGTTGGGATCACTTTATGTTTTTTGAATATGATTTTTACCTAAAGTTAATGTTAGTTTAATTATTGGTATTACATTATTTGATCTATAAACACTAGTTAGTTAATATAGTTAGGTAGTTCAGTGTAGTTCGATAGTCTATTATGGTTTTTGATAATCAAATCCTAACCAAGTTATATATATTATTTTCTCCTTATTTAAATAAATAATTGAATCCTTTTTCACTCTTAATCTAGCATCAAATTTGAATAATGACTTGGACGTGTGCAAGGAAGTGAAGGGGACATTGTCACCTTGTGAAAGAAGACATTGGAAAATGTAAAACTCACCTCAGCGCCTTGGTGGCATTTGCATCTCCATATCTTCATGGATTATATAGTCTAGGAGGGTGAAACCTTGTCTTCCCTACAAACTCAGGGGAATTATTTGTATTTAACTTGGCATAGTTTCAGTGGCCCCTACTAGGTGTTTTGATGTTCGTGAGACTTGATTCAGATCTTCTTATTGTGTCTCAAATCCTCAACTCGACCTCACCAAATCCCATTATTTATGCTTATCTCACCATATTTTAGGCTAAAAACTTATAAAGAACACATATTTTACCAAATTGATAGTTGAAAGTCAATAGTAATGACTCGGCTAGAGTAAGAGCAAGTAGAGGATGCAATTCTAGTAGACTATGTGAACAAACATGGGGAAGGTAATTAGAATTTTTTGCACAATAAATTTGGGATATATCATTATGGATATAGATAACATTGAACTAATCATCTAAGGACTAACTTGATGAATAGTGCCTTGACTCTTGAAGAGGAGAGTTCCATTAAAGAGGTCCCTTTGGTAGGCATTGTTTGTTTTGCATGAGTCAATCCCAAACCATAATAAATTGTTTTTAAAACTAGTTTAAAGGCATCTAGTTTACCATTAATAAGTTATGTTTTTTTAATACAAGATTTTGAATAAATAATATATTTTATTACCTTTTTTGTTACATATTTTTTAAACAACTTGAAGAGTTAAGGAAGAAATAAAAGATAATTTATGTGCAAAAATTACTCTTGTTTGATGCCCAACTTATGAAAGGGCCAGATTTCAGTGCATTGAAGATGAAAATTCATATGATTATTCAATTTGAATAATTATAGGGCATCATCACTGGTAATGTGACCCATCCTACTGGAGCTAATGAGCAAATGAAATATGACAAGTCCAATGCCAAAGCCCTTATGTTGGTCACACTTAGTATCACTGATGAGGTTTAACCACATATTTGGGATGCATCAACATTAAATTAGTCTTGGGACATTATGTCCATTATCTATGAGGTAAAGAACAAAACAAGGATCCTTCATCTCTAGTATGAGGTTCATACTCTCAATATGAAAGATGACAAGGAATTTGAGGATTTCTTGTGTTGCATAACATAACTTTGATTAGAACTAGTTATACTTGGAGAAATGATAGAGAACACATTATTGGTTCTGATCACATTGAAAGATCTCCCCTTTCAATTTCACACATTCATCATGACACTAAAACATAAAAATCAAGTAGTGTTTTTTGAATGATTTCTGAATTTTCTCCAAGAAGAAGAATCCATCTAGTCTGTGCAATATGTGTTCAAGGACAAATCACTGATTTCCAAGGAACATGGTCTAATGTTTCAAAAAATAAGACCAAATTAGTCATAAAAATAATATAAATATGATAAGACAAAATTATTGTGCCATATTTACCACACCAATATGCATGACATTAATCACTAATAGTATAATGCCTTGACTCAAGGCACATCCAATTGAGAGGGAACATCTAGTGGATATGATTCACATATATCAAAAAGATGTCCTCAGTGATAGAAGTAGTAAGGATATATAGTGGAAAAAAATAAACTAAATTAATATGATGCATTTAAAGAGGAGGTACTCGTAAAATAATATTGCAATGCAAATAAGAATATAGTTATTGTCTCCCAAACATCATCACCAATGAGTAATTTTTTATTGATTAATTTAGGTGCTAGTAAGATTATGATAGGTTGAAAGGATCTCTTTGATTCCCTAACTAATAAACCCATTAGAGTCAGATTCAAATTGCATATGATAAGGAGTGTATTTTAGAAGGAATTGAAACTATCACCATTCCTCTCAGGATGAGAAGTTGTACTCTCATAAATGTATTGTATGTCCCTAAATTGACAAAAAATCTCTTGTCTATAAGTAAACTCTTGAATCATAATATTAAGGTGGAGTTTCAAATAAATAATGGCACAAAATCTTGTCTTATCTCACAAGAAGGTAAGAAACTTAATAGAGCTTTCTGAAGGATCATTTATTTGCACTAGATGTAGTTTCATCCCATGCAATATCTCTATCTTCCCTTACAGAAAAATCTACTATTCTTTGTTATTATCAATATGGCCACCTTTCTATTGGCTCCTTATACCAACTCAAATCTAAGTCTATATTACAAGGACTTATATATTATATTATTTTCTTATATGCCCTAGATGCCTTGTAGGAAAATAACATAGGGTTCCATCTAATCTAAAATCCTCTCATGCCAAGCATCACATAATTGCAATGTGTACCAATCTATGTTGACCCATTCGTGCTTCTTTTCAAGGAATCAATTACTTGTAATTAGTTTTTTATTATTTCTCTTGAAATACATGGGTGTTTTTTATTAAGAAGATGAGTCTTCAAATTTACTCAATTTAAGGTCTTCTACCAACTTGTTGTGACCTAATCAAGGAGGCCTCTTCATCTCCTCCACTCAGATCAAGGGGATAATTCACATTAAAGGAGTTCCTGGCATTCTTAAAGAAACTCGATATCAGACATCACTAATATTATCCATATACACCCTAGTAGAATGGAATTATAGAGTGATACAATCATTCAATCATAGAGATGGCTTGTTACATGCTTTCCACTATAAATTTAGAGGAACCATTTTAGATAAAAGCAGTTCAAATAATCATATATGTTTTTAATAAGGCACACATGAATATATTACAAGACAAGACATTTTAAAAGGTAAGGGGTGGTCATAAACATTCGATCTCTCATTTAAGGGTATTTGGTTGTATATCATACATGCATTTCCTAGATAAAAATACAAATAAGATCAAACTAAAGACACTCTAGTGCATTTTAATAGCCTACATTACTACCTCAAAAGCATATCATCTCATGGATCCTGAGCCATATAAGATTTATGGATGTTGAGACATGGTTTGTGATGAGTCATCATTTGACCCATTGCCAAAGAGGAGTCATAATACACCATCTCTCATAAATTGTTCCAAAATTCATATGATGAGCAAAAGGAATCTTATCATAGAGAAGGTGAGTTGTAAGTAGAATTATCTGTTAACATTGGAAATCTATAAGATAATTCTTCACTAAATTATAAGTAGTATAGACATCCAAAATGGGTAGAAATAACTTTCATAGACTCGCATATGAACTCTATTCTAG
This sequence comes from Torreya grandis, assembly GCA_037957365.1. Classification (NCBI taxonomy): domain Eukaryota; kingdom Viridiplantae; phylum Streptophyta; class Pinopsida; order Cupressales; family Taxaceae; genus Torreya; species Torreya grandis. The sequence continues at coordinate 479,089 of JARHVA010004429.1, read as the reverse complement.
ATACTTCATCAAGAGTTTAGACAAGAAGATAGGTGAGAAGTGAAGTTAATCTCACACTGATAAGTTTAGTATTTGACAACACTGACCCTGAGATAATTCGAGAAGATTTATATCAAATTCAGTGAAAGAAGGCCATAGATGTTAAATATGAAGCCTTCATAACAAATAGGATGTGGGAAATTTATGATCTACATATAGGAAATAAATCCATTGGATACAGGTGGGTTTTCAATAGAAAATATAAGGCAGATGGATCCATCGACAATTACAAAGCATGACTTTTTACAAAGGGGTATGCATAACAAGAAGGAATTGATTATGTGGAGACCTTTGCACCCACTGCTAATATTAAGACCATCATATTTTTTTTGTGAACTCATAGCATAAAAGGGATGAAAGCTTCAACATATGAACATCAAAAGTACATTCATAAATGATGATCTCATATAACAAGTCTACAAGACCTAGCCAAAAGGCTTCATTAACAAAAAGCATCCAAAAAATTATGTCATATAATTAAGTCTCTTTATGGAATTAAACAATCACCAAGAGCATGGTACATTATGATAGATAATCGTCTATTACAGCATGGATTCATTCATATCCCCTCATATTTAAATTTGTATATCAAGAAGGTAGGCACATAGATTGTCATTCTTGTTTTGTATGTGGATGATATTGTGATAATAATAATTTTAGATGATCTCATTGGATAAGTAAATAATGAATTGATAAAATCCTTCAACATGATAAACTTGGGGTTAATTCATTATTGTCTTGGCTTGGAGATAAGGTAAAAGAAGAATCAAATTTTTGTCTCACAAATAAAATATGCTAGGATTCTACTTGAGAAATATGGGATGACTAATTTTAAACCATCATCAACTCTAATTGAAAAGGTTTTTAACTATCATGATTTTAGGATTCACCTCAAGTAGATGAAACTCACTAAAGGAAACTATTAGAGAGTCTCATTTACATGACATATACCAAATCAGATATATGCTTTGTTGTTAGATATCTTTTGATATTCATATATGAGCTAAAAAAGTGTCATTGGGTTACAAAATAGCATATTTTATGATATGTTTTAGGTACAATAGATTATGGTCTAGAATATAAGAAGAACTCACATTTCTTCTTGCAAGGTTATACATACTCAAACTATGTTGGATATGTTAATGACAAGAAATTAACTACAAGATATATCTTCCATTTTAGATCTAGAATGATTTTATAGATTATTAAGAATCAATTTCTAGTTGTTCTCTCATCCATAGAGGTATAATATTTTTTTTATGAGGAGATTTGTATGAAGTAATTCAGATACATTACATTCTATCTGACATAGACATTCCTAAAGATTGGCCACCAATCCTTTTCTATGACAATAGGGTGTGTTAAAGCTTATCAAGAATCTAGAATTTCATGAAAGAACCAAACACGTGAGGTCCAGTTCCATTAAATTTTAGAACAAGTCCTAAACCACCACATTCAACTCCAATATTTCCCAACATATTTATAGTAGAAAATATACTCACCAAGTAACTTGGCAAGTTGAAATTTAATCTCTTTCATGGGTGATTTTT
>JARHVA010004429.1:417500-472500 GCA_037957365.1 Torreya grandis | reverse complement strand
ATTCTAAAGAGAATACCACTTAAAAAAATTTCACTCTTAACCCTATATCTAGAAATAAAAGTAAATAAAAACCTAACTCTAATTATGCTAAAGGAAAAAATGGGATCAAGAGATTTGGTAATAAGAATCATAAACCTAAGTTTAATGTGAATTGTAATATATGTGGTAAATTTGGTCATTGAATGAAAAATTATTATGAAAACAAGGATAGAGTTAAAAATCAATATTATAAAAATAATAAAGGTAATAAACCTAATGAAAACAAATATAAGAATCAAAACCTTAATCAAAATAACAATTAAGATCAAAATTCAAATCATATTGCTTTATGTACTAGTTTATTTACTTCAAACGAAAATGAGTGAACTTTTTATAGTAGTGAATCAAACCATATGAATTTATTATCTAATATTTTATGTGAATCTAGATATATCTCTTAAAATATTTATTTAGGAAATAATTCGTTTCTAAAAGTAATTAGGCAAAGAAAGGAAAAAAATTTAAATGTTGTTATAAATGATCCTTTATATGTACCTAAGCTTAAAAATAACTTATTATCTTGCTCACAACTTACTAATGATAATTTGATTATAACATTTATTAAATATAACTATTCCATTACAAACCAAAATGGATCTCCAATTATTTAAGTGGTTCAAAATATTGGTTTAAATATTTTATCTCATTTTTGTACATGTTTTCTTTCATTATATAATAAGAATGAATCTAAATTACAACATGCAGTATTAACATGTGTTAATTTTATAATTTTATATTATATGTTTTCTCATAATCTTGTTGTTGGACTTCCTTCTATACCTTGTCATCGTATAACTTATGAGGGTTGTTTACTTGGTAAAAAACATAGTAACCCCTTTCACAAAAATCATAACGTAGATTCCTCACATCCATTATAATTAATTCATATTTATGTTGCAGGATTTCTTGAAGTTTTATCTCTTAATGGTTCCTTGTATGTCATTACTTTTATAGGTGCTTATATTATAATTATCTAGTCATAATTCATCAAAAACAATTTGAAGTGTTTTATAAATTTAAGAAATATAAATCTATTTTTGAAAATGCTTCTATTTTTTTACTAAGATATAAATATATTATGATGGTTGTGTTTCAACATGGAACATTTTTTATATTAATGATGCATATTAATTTAATATTTACATATTTACAAATGTTAGGGATTTCATCCACACAACATAAAATGTTTACTTATTTATCAACAAAAACTATGATAAAGAATATTTTCTAATTATAAAATATGAATGAATAACATGGTAACATTAATTGATATGAACCTATGAATAACACATAAAAATGAATTGGTAAATGGGTTTTTTTTGATACATTTGAGTCAAAATTTAGTGTAATGGGAATGGAAGTACAAATGTTTATTAAAAAGAATAACTTCTACTCCTATGTGAATGCAAACCCTATGGGAATTCCATCAACATACCTTTAAATGCTTAGTAACACATTAAATGTTTCTAATTTTTTTAAGCTAGGTAAATGGAAAATTTAATATTGATACAAAGATAATCTATTTTTCCTTGATACAAAAGACAATTACATTCTATGCTATGTGAATGGAAACCTTTATTTTTATACAAAGATAATAACTATTACTTGTATTGGTAAGAAATTCCTTGATAATTCCATCTAGACACATGCAAATGTCACATCTTCCAACCCATGACATAGATATAAAGCACACAACATGAATACAAAAAACCTCTTTGGATTTAATTAAAATACTTGAAAATTTAGGGTCATATGTGAATGAAAACATGTCGATGATATGGGTTCAGAAATGGATAATGTCTCATCCCTCCAACAAGCATCTTCCAACTTCGACATAGAAAGCACATAACAATAACATACATATGAAAATAAAAATAATGCCTTTGTGGGTTCATTTATAGGAAGCAAACCTTTGTACAATGTTTGATTACTACATTAACATACTGGTAAATGTTTAGTCAGATGTGAAAGTATGCTAAAAACCATGAACATAGAAGGCATAATAAAAATAAATTTCATCCTTTCATTATATGGACATAAATTCCTCAGTAAAACATTTCATGGTTATAAAATTTCAAGTATGTTCCATGGTGATTTGATGAGAAGAGGTCCGTGAAAGGTCACGTAGATACATTTTTGTTGTAATATTTCATCACTTCATTAACATACCAGTAAACATTTACTCAGATGTGAAGACATGCCAAAACCAACATGAGCAAAAAATGCATGCTAAAAAATAAGAATGTATAGGGAATGCAAATACAAATAGGAACACACAAATCATAATAAGTATAAAAACCATGCAAAATATAAATAACTAGGAACACTTTTTGTTGGCACACAAGGTCAAATTAAATTTCCATAGTAATGGAGAAAATCCCATGTATCCATGTGGAAAATGGCACTAGCTTCCACATTAATGAACCATGTATCTTCCATTCTTAGTTCAAATTAACATAAATGTGTCACACATATAAATAACACAACAAAGTGAATAGAAATAATATGAATGAAAATTATGTCATTCTATTAACGTATCAATAAACATTTATTCAAATGTGAATGCACACAAACTAAATCATGAACAAAGAAGACAAAAAAAAAATAGAAGAACATAGGAGACACACATAACTAATGAACATAGAAGGAAGAATAACAGTAATAACCATGTGATAACATAAAAAAAACTATTGTGGGTTTAGTTATAGTCAACACATATGCACATACACTTTCATCCCTCCATTTTATTGACTGAAACTCTTCTACGTAATACATCATGGTCGATAAATTTCACAGAGGTTCCATCCATTTTGGGGGAGGAGATATGTGAAAAGGAAGGGAGAAATAGTAGTTAGTCATGCATAGTGAAGAATTAAATTTCCACATTGATGGAGAAAACCCTGTTGAGCCATCTTGAAAATGGTGATGGATTCTATATTCATGAGCAACACGTATTCCAATTTGGCATATCGTTTCATATTAATGACCCATATATAGTGTGATCCATGTATTACATCTCAAAATTACAAGCCAATGATAAAATAATTTATTCATTTGAAAATTACTATTGGGTCTTTTGTTCCAAATTAGTGGTTCCTTTGGTTCAAGTGATAGGGTAAACCAAATATATATATGAAAACTGGCATGTCATCAAAAACATCATCGTACAACATTTTTGAACATATTTTCCCATTCGTAAAACTTTTTTATACTTTAAAAATATTAATCTATCTAAATAAAAAAATATATATTTCAACATAACATAATATAAAAGATATAAGACACTGAAATTAAAAATCCCAATTATTGATCTCTTTCCTCTATACATACTATTTTTTCTTTTTTTTAAATGAGAATAACATTTTTTTATCCTATATCTATCTCCATTTAAAAAAAATTCAAAAATAATAATATCGAAGTTGTCAACAAATAATTTTAAGACTTAAAACCCTAAATAAGTGACATAATCACCAATGCAATGAATTAAAAAAAATATATAAAAACATATCAAATCTTTCGAAACTTAAATCTAAAGAGTGCTTAAAATGCTACATTTTAAATTGGTAGGTAAAATGTAATATTTTTGTCTTGTCTTTTTTAAGTCTTTTGGCACAAAGTTATTCACATCGCTTAACGGTGCACTACAGCCTCAATGGCCTTTGATTGCAAATAACCGAGTGACATAGTTACCAGTGCAATGAATTAAACAAGAACATATAAAAACCTAAGAAATCTTTCAAAACTTAATCCAAACAATACTAAAAAATGCTAGATAAAATTCAATGTTTTTCTGTCTTTTTTGTTTCGAGTTTTTTTTAGCACAAAGTTATCCACCCTACTCCAAGATGCACTACAACCTCTACGGCCTCTGCTTGCAAGATCAATTATAGAAATATTAATATTTTTCAAAGTATATTAAAACCATTAAAATGATTAGGCTGGATTTTTTGAATTCAAAGATAACAAGAATATTCAAAGCAAACGTGTGCCAACATAATGGTAGAAGTGATTTAAAATCTTTCACTATTTTTATAAAAAACTTTTATTCAAATTATAATTTTTTTTTTTAAAAAAAAACTTCTGTATATTATATTTGAATCAAATGAAAAATTAAAATATAATTAAAAACTTATTTTAATTAATCGAAAAATAAATTTAAATTTTATTTTAAAATAAAAATAAAAATTTATTTTTCAAATGCTTCATACCAAACATATAAAATAAATAAGAAACTTAAATAAAAAAAAGATTATGTAAACCATTTACCTATCTTTAATATGGTGATAAGGTGACCAACCCAATCCAATCTAAAAGGTTGGAAAGTTATTGAAGTCCAACTTGACAATTTAATGGATGAAAACTTCATATTTCATATAAATATGAAAAAATATTTATTTTTCAGCGAATAATTTTTTATAGTGACATATTGAGATGAATTGATGTAATCTTCGTCTTTTTCTAATCTATGTATCAACCTTTTGTATGATGACGTGACCAACCCAACGGAGAGGGAGGTTGAAAATCCATGCAAGTCCAACTTGACAATGTATGGAAACTTCGGGTTTGATATTTGTTTTCGATTGGGTAAATCTTTATAACGACGCGCTGAGACGAATTGACCTAATCCTACTCTATTTAAAATTTTAAACCTTTCGAAGCATTGACGAATTGACATAATCACCGACTCTTGGTTTTTTCCTTCCTTTTTGGAAAGGAATCTCATATTGTGTATGTACCACGCATTGAGTTGGATCATCCGTACCTTCGAGTTGTTGGCTTAGCTTATATCCAACATTTATTCGACAACTTCAATGCATAATACACCAATCACAGTCACTAGCATTTCTTATATTAATCTACAACTCTTGCCTTCAATTTCTATAAATTATATCAAATTTGCAGAACAATTCTATCTTGCTCCATATATCGGCGGTGGATTTTATATGTTTTATTTGTTAGTTGTCGATTGGCGGATCATGGGATTTCCTGCAGCGTATTATCATCCTGCTTTCCCAGCAATCGTCAAGCTATCATGTTTTGTAGCTTATATAGAAAGTGCAATACGTTGGCTTCTTTATTGGTTTGGGCTCTCAGAGATTGCGCAGACCCACACGCAACAATTCCCCCAAATATCTTCTACCATTTCCACTGTGTGGGGTGACATGATTAAAGAGAGTTTGTCAGTCATTACATTCCGAGATTTTGCAGAGCGGTTTACTGAGATTGATGAAGATGTTATGTGCGCTGTCTGCTTGACCTCCTTTGAGGGAGATGACGAAATTCGAGAGCTGTGTAATTGTCGTCATATATTTCACAGAAATTGTTTGGACAAATGGATTCATCACGAACAGAGAACGTGCCCTCTGTGCAGGTCTCCTATTCTAAGAGAGAGAGAGAGAAAAAAAATTGAGCCAGAAGAAGACAGTGATGGAGTATGGGCTGTTGCCCGGATATCCCATCTCTTCGGGGAAAATTTAACTGTTTATGAAACAAGGGACACTGAACATACAAATGGTGGTTTCAATGTGTAAATATGGGCTAGGATTTATTATTGATATAATTAGAAGCAGTTTTACTGGTTTTTCCCAAAGAATAAAGATGGTCTTTTCTGAAAACATACGTTCCTTATAATGCCGTGTTGGAAGACACCCTGTCAACAAACTAAACAACGTATAAATTCTTATTATTGTTGTCTCTAATGGTGGAGGAAAATGTCATTTACGTGGTGATTATTCTTAGAGGTTATTTGGTAATGACTATATTTATTGAGGTAATTGAGTTAATCACCAAAATACATATTTTTAAAAAAAATTAAAAAATAATATGTAATTTAATAATTTCTTATTATTCTTTTAATCTAAAAATATTTACATAATTTATTTCAAAAGCATTCAATTTTCGATATGAATTATAAAAAATGTATTATTTTTATAATATTTTTTTATTGATAAAAATTGTTAGATAATGTTGATTTATTAAACTCTACACATTTAAAAAGTTTTGTGACTTGAAAAAGTGGTTAAAAGATGCAAAATCTAAAGTAGTGACTAATATTTACTAAAATAGTTATTTAAATAATGGTAAAAAAATAATAGTTATTTAAATAATGGCTAAAACATAAGAGCATAAACATAAGAGTATAAACATAAGAGTATAAATCAACAAAAAATAATATTTATGAAAATTATTCATAGAAACCTTTAAATTAACATTGTATATGATGGGATTCCAATTTGGTTAACTTTCCATTGTTAATAATTGTGGGACAAGTGTGATTTATTATGTAGTAGATGATTTAAAAGCTTCCCATACTAATAATGCATAAAGTAGGTGCAACCCATATATGCAACAAGTTAATATTTCATAGGGTAATTGTCACCTTCCCCAATGCCTTTGACTTGGAGGCTTTGAAATCTCCTTTGCAGCATTCTTCTTATTACATGTAGACCATTGAGGCCATGAAAGTGGTGGTTAATTATATGGTTAGAATTAGCAAGTTGTATTGTTGGGAAGTTGGGGGATATAGTAAAAACACTCACTTTGGTGGGGTGGTTACAAACAATAGATATGTACTAAGGTCAGCTTCTGGTGGACTTTGTTCATGGTTGGGGTATTCCTCCATAGTCTTTTAGGAAGACATAGGGCATGGTAGTTATTGAGGGACAAGGTGTGGCAGATGTTGTGGCAGGGTTGCTCATAGAGGTAAGTTCATTTTCCTAGTTTTACCTTCATTGGGGTTATAGTCCCCCCTTGTCATTCTATGAGGGATGTATCATCATTTGATTCTTAGTGGCTAGCTAACCATGTAGGTGGTGATAGAGGTAGGTGGCATAGTAGTTGTGGATCTTCAAGTAGCCCTCTAGGTGGTGGTATTAACAAGGGTTTTAAATTTTTTGATCTTGGCATTGGTGGCATGGATAAGGAGACTGATGACATGGGTAAGGATTTGCTCATGGTCTTTTTTTGCAAGGATTGAGTTGTCTTTGTTGTGGATGTGTTGGGAGAGAACCCAAGTACAATTAGGATGCATTCCAAATCATTTGTTTTGTTTGTTCTCTCTTTTATTTTTGCGTTTGGCCTTTTGATTGCCTCATTTTTTATTTTGGCTATATTGTTTTACAACTCAAAGGGTTTGTTTTCATAATTTTGGGCCATTATCCCTATTTTGATTTTTTATTCTTGTATTGAGTAGGATTGGCCTTTTGTTGTATTTGTAAGGTCTATTTGATTCATAACATTTTTTTGTAATAGCTCATTTTGTAATATACTCACGAAGGAACCATTAGCCTTTAATTAGATTATAATGCTTATGGAGTAGGGTGGGTCCCCATTCATTGTAATTAATATAAAAAATAGACAAGGAAACATGTAATTTTCCTAATGATCACTCAAGGAGATCATTTGGGTAATGAAACTCTCTCTCTCTCTCTCTCTCTCTCTCTCTCTCTCTCTCTCTCTCTCTCTCTATATATATATATATATATATATATATATATATATATATATATATATATATAAAGTGTGTGTGTGTGTGTGTGTTTCATTACCCAAATGATCTCCTTGAGTGATCATTAGGCAAATCACATGTTTCCTTGTCTATTTTTTATATTAATTACAATGAATGGGGACCCACCCTACTCCATAAGCATTATAATCTAATTAAAGGCTAATGGTTTCTTCATGAGTTTATTACAAAATGATATATATATATATATATATATATATATATATATATATATATATACGATTCAACATTTTTCTGTTGTCTCAGAGGAAATGACTACCCTTTCATTTTTACAATTAGTTGAATGATTATAAATGGACTCACCATATACAAATATGAGCTGAGTAAGTTCCAAGGTGTCAGGCTAAACCTCGATTCTCTCAATTTAAAAACAGAAGAAAAAAAACAACAACAAAAAAAAAAAAACAGACAATAAACAATAATACAACATAATTCATAATAAATTTATGACTAAGTCAATAAGGCTACATTAAATATAATTATGAGATAAAAAATTATTCATTGAGCATGATATGTTCCTCCCGTTACTAAATAATATTCATGATATTATTATATTAAGATGGAATCCCTTACTCTCTCTCTCTCTCTCTATATATATATATATATATATATATATATATATAATTTAAATAATAATTATTATTTATAAAAATAAAAACACTTCAATATATAAAATCATACAAAAATTAATATGGGACTGACTTATAAATTCATTTTCATGCATGGCGTTAAATGTTCATCATCTATTACTTATAGCGAACACATTGAGGTTGAAATGTGACTCTTTGGATCGGAATTCAAACATAATGCAAAACAAATTGTGAATATCCAACATGAACCTTCCAACATTTTATGGTGCTGGCGTTACATGGGTGAATTTCAAAGAGAATGTTAGTAGTGACTTAACACATTAGCATAATTACACCGGAGGCATTTTTACTGTTAGGAAGAGACCTATGATTCATTCACAAATCTTTTGGTCTTGTTCCTGTCAGCTAAAAATAGCTAGAAGGCGTAGAGTGAATTAACTCGGGTGAATTTTAACTAAATTGTTACGGGTTAAAAACAATAAATTTGTACAAATCCCCTGACAAGCAACTTCAATGTAACATCAAAACAATTACTCCCATGTGGCTATATCATGCCTGAGAGCACTCGTTGTGAATCGTAAACAGCCATGACTGACAAACTTGTGTAAATCACAAGAAAAAAATCCATTGTGCGGGGTGGCTGTCATCGACGAGGATTGAACCTGTGAGAATCAAGTCTTTTTTAAAAAACGTTTTATCAGCTTGAACTCATGCTAAGACCTTGTCACCTTAAAAATTTGAATATTGAAAACAATTTATAAAAAAAACTGCTCTGGATGGCAAATCAGTCAAGGAATCCATATCTATAGATATGATGCACTTCGATAGTAATTAAAGGAATCTCACTAAAAATAATACATGACTACAGGGGGCTATTTAGTGGATGGCGAACCCTACCTCCCTATCGTTTCATTCCATATGAGTATGGCATTTCTATTGGTATCTTGTTTCATTTCTAAGTCTTATGTAAAGAAAGCAATGGCGGATAGCGGTGAGTTTTATGGTGGCGGCCATTCGAGGAGGGTGGAGGAGGATGTTAGAAACTGAAGTTAACAGGAGATAATTTCTCCACTCCTCATGCATGCACAACAGTTATCAAACAATTAGTTAAACAGTTAGAGAAGCAGTTCAATTGCAGTTTGCATGTAAAGACTAAAATTAGTCTTCAGTTTGCTTTTTCTAATTATTGTTTGTTCTCAATTCTATTTAATAGACCCATGGGGCAGTATTGTAATTTGAGCAAGATGAGCAAGATCAAGAAGATCTGCAAGATTCAAGAAGATCAATAAAAATCTTGTTCCATGATTGTTGTAGCAATCTGTGTGTTCTATTTTCTGTTTTTTAGATGTTTTTTAATTTTCTGTCAAATGGTATCAAAACCCATGGAGAGAATCCTAGAAAGTTGTAGAAATTTTTTAAACCCTGTAGATCCACGCAGAAGAAGGTTCAGAGCTAGCTTAACACTCTGGCCTTGGAAGGTGAAGTGTTGCCAATGAATGCAGCCAGTGAAAGAACCTTCAGCCAATGAGCCAGCATGGACGCAGCAGCGGTAGTTCAGCGTGGAGAAGAGCATCCAGGTCCAAAGTACCCGTAGCCAGCAGGAGAAAGTTGGAGAGAGAGGTGAGTTGTTGGATAACAGCCAAGCAGGAGTAAGGCACAGTTGAGAAGGAGATAATGTCATGTTGTTGCTGTCAGGAACAAATTACAAGCACAAGAGTGCACAGCTTTAGTCTGAATACAATCCATCCATGAAGATACTCCAAACTTCCATAGAAGCATCGTGCAAGGAGCTCTGTTGAAAATTGTGAGAGCAGACCCAGCTCGGTGGCGCAGCTTGAAGAAAAGAGTGCAGAGATCTTGAGGAGAGTAGACCATGGGAAAGATGCAACGCATCTAATTCTTGGCAGAGAAGATGAAATCGCTGCTAAAAATAGTAGTGAGAGCATCCTGGAAGGTTGAAGGAAGTCAACCCAGGCAGAGTTGAACAACCAGCAGAAGCATGGAGAAAGACAGCAACCGACATAGGAGGTTGCTCAGAGTCAGTTAAAGAGGAGATCAGTTGAGCTACAGAAGCCGCAGTAGAATCATGGGAAGGCCTAAAACCTTCTCAAACTCTCTCCCCCTTCTATTCTATGTTTATATGCCTCTTTTAGCAGAGGGTTTCAAGCAGCAAATGGCAACGCGATTTTGTTCTGTTAATAAACGGCTTCAATTTCTTTTTCTGATATCGTCTCAACGGAGACTGTTATTATTGAGAAGGTTTTATGTTCAAATACTTGAAGATGGGCATCGATTATTATAATGTTTTGAAGGTTGGGTGAAACACTACAGATGAGGATCTGAAGAAGGCGTACAGAAAACTGGCCATGAAATGGCATCCCAACAAAAATCTGAATAATAAGAAGGAAGCATGAAGACAGAGCATAGGAGTGAAGCGCAAGAGGGACGTGCCTAGGACGGTGCAGCGTGATGGAGCAGCCAACTGAGTGTTGGCAGAAGAGATTGAAGTTTGAGCTACAGCAGTAGCAAAGTCATTGGAAAAGAGCGCAGCTAGCAAAAGCCACCTGGAGCGCAGCTGAGCCAAGCAAAGACTACAGGTGATAGTGCATAAGTGCTAGAAACTAAAAGAAAGGTGAGCAGCAGCCAATTGCTTGGGAGACGCCAGCTCAGAGGAGCGTATGAGAAGGAGCGAAGCCAAAAACAAGAAAATCATGCAAACATAGCAGCCAACAGAGCGCAAGGTGAGAAGAGGTCTATTTTTTTTCTGACTGTGGTGATCAGACTTAACGTAGGGTGCCATTGTTAGATTTCCAATTATTTTAGAAATAGACACGGATACTCTACATTGGCCTCACTGTAAAGTCAGCCCGATAAAGGTCCCCTATTGCCAAGAGAAGGCAGGTGTTTGAAAAGATGAGCTCTGCAGAGCTTGTGTTACACAGTGAGTGAAGCTATGAAAGTGTGTGTGTTGAATAGCGAGTGAAACTGTCAAAGTGTCTAAAGATCAGGCTGATCGTTAGCAAATCTAGACCAACATGGAAAGAACCCAGCAGAGTCCTGGGAGGAAACCTGAGCAGTTAAGCGTCAGGTGAAAGAAAGGCAAGCAAGCAAGAAGCTTGTAGTGTTGGACATAAGCATGTCTGTTGATAGCCTTTCGACAGGCTACTCCTTAGTCTTAAACACTGAGTGAACGCTCATTGAGCAATTGTATTTGTTTGTAGCCTCAATCTAGGCTATAACCAGGTGGTGTATTCCGCATATAAGGCGATGTATTTTGCAAGGCGGTGTATTCTGCATGAGAGGCAGTGTATTCTGTAAAAGAAAAGCATCTTAGTTGAAGCTGGTAGATAGAATGAGTGAAGAGATGTATGCCATCAATGGCAGCTACTAGCAACGTAGCTGCAGCAAGAATGGTAAATAATTTAGGCATTGTAAATGATGAAGTAGTTAGTGGTAGAAATTAAGGGGGAGTGTTAGAAACTGAAGTTAACAGGAGATAATTTCTCCACTCATGCATGCACAACAGTTATCAAATAGTTAGTTAAACTGTTAAAGAAGCAGTTCAATTGTAGTTTGCATGTAAAGACTAAAATTAGTCTTCAGTTTGCTTTCCTAATTATTGTTTGTTCTCAATTCTATTTAATAGACCCATGGGGCAGTATTGTAATTTGAGCAAGATGAGCAAGATCAAGAAGATCTACAAGATTCAAGAAGATCAATAAAAATCTTGTTCCATGATTGCTGTAGTGATTTGTGTGTTTTATTTTCTATTTTTTATATGTTTTTTATTTTCTATCAGAGGAGGGAGGGTACATTGTGTGATACATTGGCTGAATAGGTGCACTTCATTCTTATGATCATATATGATGGGCAATGTTGAATAAATAATGGTCATCAAAAAATTTCTTGACATAGTACAGGATTTCCATCAACATTTTGGCTCTCTCTTCACACATATTAACCAGACTTTCCTATCACTAATGGGAGATTATTACTTGTGTGGATAATTATGTTTGATTATTTAATCAATTTCGTATTAATTTTAAAATATTATATTATATTAGTATAATATTATATTAAAAATAATATTATTATCTTAAATACTGTATGAAATATTATATATTGTATTAGATTAATGAAGTATAATATTAAATTAAATGTATTATAATATTATATTATCGATATTATAATAATAATAATAATAATAATAATAATATTATTATTATTATTATTATTATTATTATTATTATTATTATCGTTATCATAAAGAATATATATTAAAAGTATATTCTTATAATATATAATGGTTTCTTAATAGTTGATACACAAAAGTGATACAAGGTCACTAATCATGGATTTTAAGTCTAGTATAAATTACAATTCACATTCTTTCACTTTACAAAATCCTATTTTACTAAAACAAAAATTATATTCTTTGAGTGATTTCATTGTTAAGGTAAATCAGTTATAAGGAGGGTTGATCGGTGTAAGTAGCAGTTTAAAGTATTGCATTAAATGCATATGTAGTAATTGTGTTGAATTTTTATTTACAATTTGTTTGAGGTTTTACTAGTTTGTTTATACAAACTAGGTTTATCTACTTGGAAATTATATCAATTTTTTTTTTGAGAGAAAAGAAAATTGTTGTTTAAACTTACCAAGCCTAAAATTCATATTTGTGCATAATCAAATATAACATTGAGTATTTTTTTTTTTTTTGGGGGGGGGGGGGGGGAACACACAGACTTGAGAGCTGTGGAATTACTCAACCACTGAAAATGAGGATTTATTCTACCTTGTCATGGGAACGCTGAGGAAATTCACCATGATAGCTAGATCTTGTATCATATTAGAACCTACTCCTAAAGGGGTTAGAATTCGTTTCATTAACTAACACAATCTTCTTTATTTAACTTTATAATGAATTATAATATGATAATTATATAATACAAAATAATAGTAATATATATATATATGAGTTCCTTGTTGATTTGGAACAAATTTTCTCATGTTTGCTCTTTTTTATATACTTTTAATGTTTTCATTGTTGATATGAAGATTTTTTTAGGTCACAGTGTTATTTCCCCTCATCATAAAGCTAGTAACAATAATTGTTTCTATGAAAGATCAATTTATCCTTAAATGCTAAAAAACAAGCTATATCTTCAAACATTTCTTATTCATCAAAATCAAGGGTATCATAGCAAGCTCTAAGTTTCTCTTGTAAAGAAGGCTCGCACCTAAACTGTTATACCATATTTGTCCATACATTTATATCATGTTCTCATGCCATATTCCCCAAAATTTTGGAGGGTTAGTGGAATCCCTAGACAAGTAATCACAATTTTTTTTCATGTAGTTTCTATTTCTGGATATGGATAGGATGAACTAGGAAGTTCATGGAAATTAAGTAGCTACAAGGCATGTTTGTGAGGAAGCCTCCTTACCTTGTATATATAATCAGCAGTGGAAACTTTTATAATTTGTTGGTTATGTGATGCAATTATCATAAGGCTCCTCAAAGTCACTATAATTCCATACAAGAGCTTCAAGTTGCTCGGCGATTTGAATGTCATTGAGGAAGAGGAGAATTTTCTTAGTTATGAGATGGTATTATAAGAGAGACTTCCCTATATCAACATGGTTTACTTCATCTTTGAAATGTAAGAGATCCTTGAGCATGTGATTTTGGAACTTGACAAGGCCATTTGCCTCTTCGCATCTCCCTCCCATACTAAGAATAAAACAAAACACATCGAATTGAGTACAATTTTTTATGAACCTTATTGGCTAGGGTTGTTGTGCAAATCTTACTCACTATATGTATACCCACTTTCATCATCTTCCTTTGGTCATTTTGGAGTAAACGTTTAACATGATCCATGGTGAATTCCAAACAAAAGCATTTTGGAGTATCAAGATACACCTTATGGAAGACTTTCACAGCATGGGTAAAAATAGCTTGAAACAGATTATCCTATGTGTCATCCAACATATAACATCTTTGATTCTTTGTTTTTTATTATTAAGTGTGGAAAAGGACATCATAAGTGATAATTTGACTATAAAAGGCTCAATGTTCGATGACTATCTCAAATTCATATTATAACATAGTTTATGTACAAACAAGACATTGAAGTACTAGATTCTATCTTGTATATTTTGTTCATACATGTTGTGAACATAATAACAATTGGATTAATTAAATCAATCTTAACAACATATAAAAACACCAAATTCAGACCCCTAAAGTAAATGACAACATAATAAATAATATGCAAGTGATGAAATATTTTAATGTGTATAGGTGGTGATAATGAGTGGATATCACAAGGTGTTTTAGGTGATACCATATGCCAAGGGGCTCATATTTTACACTAAATTTGGATTCATGGTAGTTATTAGATTTACATGACCTACATCACCCATTGAAAATAGACCCATAGCTTGTAGGGTGGTGAAATGTTTGTTTTATCATTTTATATTTTTGAAGATGGATGAAGATGTCATGATAGATGATTGGATTGAAACATGACTCCACATCCAATTTCATCTTTAACCAACTATGGAATGTATTGAACTTGTGTACAAGCCATTACAGTCCTAGAGTATATCTTGTTATTTTCATTCATCCATGTTACTAATATATTGACATCGAAAAACAAAATATAGATCATTTCTAGTGTTCCTTACACCATAGCATAGAATAACCACTACCACACATTGTATTTATAATGCACGTATGTTAGAGAGATATCTTTCACATTTTTATGGTCCATTATTTTATCTATAAATGCATCTATATTATTTGGCAATGGCAAAGTGGTCGTTTTGTAACCCTATAGCTCCACCACTCCCACAACATAAACCTTTACTCTCTGTTAATATTGTTATTCAACACTGTGCTCAAATAGTTTTCTTTTTTAGTTGAGCCTTAGTTAGAGAGTGACTGATCATTCCTCGTAGAAGACCTTGCTCATCAAAACTAATATTGCATGCTAGAGGACCCATATTATTCATCAAACTCAAATTCATGGTGGGCATCAGCCATTATAAAGGGGTAAATAGCTGCCAAACTAGAGACATTTTTGGTTTTTCATTTTCTATTGTAAGGTTAGATGAGGATGATATGAGAGCTATTTTTTTTGTAACATAGTGTGATATTTGATGTATAACTCAAATCATGAATAAATGTCACTAATATGTGGAAATGACACTAAACATATGATATAAAGATAAATAAAGTAATATAAATATATAAATGTATAGATAATTATGAAAAGATAGAGCATCTTGTTTGTTTTCTATATAAACCTTGTGAAAATAAAGAGCATTACTTGGATTACCTCTAGGCCTTTTTGGGGATTTTACCCTTTTTGTTGGTAGTTTGTTTTTCATGTATCTCTTGCTTTTTCTTGGGTCACCACTTCGTTTGGCCTTACCTATTTTGTTTCCAGTCAAACTCCTACATGTTTGGCTAGTTTCTTGTATAAACTTCTTATCGCTGAGGACTAGTTTAAAAATTGTATCAATCCAAAAAAACTATATCTCATTTTTTGAATTGTAGCAACATCTAACATAGTTACCTAATGCTACTATTATGGATTAGCTAATTCATTTTGGATCATCACTTATATATACATGTTCATTTTTGTTTAATTATAGAAATTGACTAACATATATGATCACATAATTGGGATCACAAACATTATTCTTTACCTTGAGTTCAATAGACACCAAGTGGCCAGATCTACATAGTTATGTGAGGTGCCCCTCCAAGTATCCCAAGTAACAGTATCATTGGAGAAACTAAAAACTTATTGTAAATTCACATATTCCTATTCATACATGTATAAAATATTTACTATCATCCATTAAGAAATACTAGATAAGCATGTCAACAACAAATATTAGTAGTACATGTAATGCATGCATCAATGACAATATCTAGGATATAATACCTAATTCCAATACTAAATATTCATGCTTTCTCACCATAAATCAAATATTTGGATTTACACAACTTTACGTACTATACTATAAACTTGAGATATAATCTGCTCAACTTCCTCTTTTGTAAGATTCAAATGAGTTTTGTTGTATCAAAGGGATTTTTTATAAATTCGTATGTTGAGTGACATTGTGACTCCATGTCAATCTAATATGCCATGAACTCCATCGGTATGGCACATTAGATTCTATCCATGTACAAACATATTTATATGTACTTACTGAAAATTATTAGAGCAACTAAATTTTTATTTAGGGGTTTAAATGCCATTTATTATTACTTGTGGATAATTGGATTTCATTATTTAATAATTTTTAATTTAATTTTATAAAATAATATCATATTAATATAATAATATATTACCGATGAGATGTGGGTGAGTTGTTAAAGTGACTTGGTTGCTACAAACACCACCTAGGTTCAGATATCAGATGGTATTGTAGACTAGTTGTGGGCAATCCTTAGTATTCTAGGGCCGATTGTGACCGTTGATGATATTCTTAGCCCAGTTATGGCCATTCATTGGTATTCTTGGTCCAGTTGTGGCCATTGTTTGTAATTTTGGTACTTGTGTACTTGGAGATCTGGGCCCCCGATCATGTCCCAGACCAGTTGGAACTCTAGTTAAAAAGTATATAGGGTAAGGATCCCACCAAAACCGTATCAATCTAGAGATATATCATATTATATTCCAAATAATATTATTATCTTAAATATTATTCAAAATATTATATATTGTATTACATTAATGTAGTATAATATTAGAAATAATTTAATATAATATTATATATTGATATTTTTTATAAAGTGATATATTATATTATATATAATTACATTACCTTAATATATAATTAAATTAATTGTGTGTATAATATAACATAGTATAATGTTGTTATAATAATAAAGTGAAATATATATATATATATATATATATATATATATATATATATATATATATATATATATATATATATATATATATATATATATATATATATATATATATATATATATCACTCAAAATCCATGATTATTGACCTTGTCTCATTTTTGTGTATCAACTTTAAAACAAATTATGTATTATATTAATAAAATTTTATTATATATTATTTATGATAATAATAATAACATATAATTATTATGATATATATATATATATATATATATATATATATATATATATATATATATATAATATCTAATATATAGTAATAAAATAATATTTCACTTTATTATCATAACAACATTATACTATGTTATATTATACACACAATTAATTTAATTATATATAAAATAATGTCATAATAATGACATGTTATTATTATTATCATAAATAATATATAATAAAAGATTATTATTATAGTAGATAATTTCTTTTAAAGTTGATACGCAAAAATGAGACAAGGTCAATAATCATGGATTTTGAGTGTGATACAAAATAAAATTTACATTGTTTCACTTTAAAACCCCTATATTACTAAAACAAAATTTACATTATTTCCTTGACATCATAATTAGCATAAATCAGGCACAAGGAGGGTTGACTAGTGCAAGTTGTGGTTAATAGTATTATATCAAATGCATGTGTAGTAATTATGTGAAATGCTTTTATTTAATTTGTTTGAGACTTTACTAGTTTGTTTATAAAGATTAGATTTTATATACATGGAAATTATATTGAGAAATAAACTGAGATTAAAAAAATTGTATAAACTTACCAAGCTCATAATTCATATTTGTGCACAACATTATAGAACATTGAGTATTTTTGTGTTTTTTGGAACACACAAATTTGATCACTATGGAAATGATCAACCACTAAAAATAAATTTTTATTCTATCCTATTATAGTAGGGTTGAGGAAATTTGGCATCATAACTAAATCTTGTATCATATTGGAACGTGCCCCTGATAGGGTAAGAATTCATTTTATTAATTAACACCATATTTATTCTTTATATTTTTAATAAATTATAATACTATTATTATAGAATTTCATTATTATTATAATACATTCTAATAATTAGTATATCATATATAATATCACACACACACACACACACAATTTTTTCCCTATTTATTTAGTCATAATTTCATTCCCAATTACCATAAAGCTAGTAAGAATAACCCAAGACTTCTCTAAGACATTTGTGGTAAAATGTGATGCCTATGGACATGGAATTAGGGTTGTACTAATGCAAGAAGGGCATATATTATCATTTGAGAGTCGTAAATTAAAATTAAAGAACTTGGTAAAGCCCACATATGATAAATAAATGTTAGAAATCATTCACATAATCAAACAATGGTGCCAATATCTCATGAGAAGCATTTCAAAGTTAAGACAGATCATGAGAGTCTAAAGTATTTTTTGGAGCAATGACTATCTTCAAAAGAGTAATAAAAATGTGTCATAAATATCCTAGGATATTAATTTAAAAGTATTTACAAAAAAGGAAAGGAAAATATTATATTTGATGCATTTTCTCTACAGGAAGTAGAGGAAGTAGAAATTTATGTTATTTTTTTATTACAACCTGAATAGGTAGAAGTAGCACAAGTAGAGTGGTAACAAGATACTACAACAAGGAAAATCATACAATGATAGTAAGAGAACCCATATTATGTATATAAGTATGTTTGGAAAGGAGACTCCTTATGCTACAAAGATAGACTTTTTTTGTGTAAAAATTCAGAATTGAAAGCTAGTATCTTGTCTCACATGCATGACTCACCCATCAGAGGAAATTTTGAGTTCTTAAAGACTTATCACCGTATAAATAAGGATTTTGTTTTCAAATAACTTAAGGGAGATGTACAAAATTTTGTGGTAGAATATTTGATATGTCAACAAAAGAAATGAGAAATGACTAAAACCCTTGGTACCTTACAACCATTAGCTATTCAATCACATTATTGGGAAGAAATATCAATGGAACTCATTATAAGCCTACCTAAATTAGATAATATTCATGTGATATTAGTGGTTGTGTATTGACTCACCAAGCATGCACATTTTGGGGGGCTTTCTCATCCATTTCAAGCTAGTACCATGGCATACATATTCATAAAAAAGGCATAAAAACTCCATGGTATTTCAAAAATCATTATCAGTGATCATGATATTATATTCACTGACATATTTTGGACTAAATTATTTTTTGTATGGGGCACAAAACCTTCCCATAGATCATCTTATCATCCACAATCAGATGGACAAAATAAAATTGTGAATAAATGTCTCAAAAGATACCTATGATGTTTTGCCTCCAAAACACAAGCATATTGGTCCAAGTGGATTTCAAAATTATAATGGTGGTTCAACACATCATTTCACACCATGATAAAGATGACATCATTTGAGGTTCTCCATGGCTACCCCCAGCCTTCTATTAGATTTTATTTTTAGGGTTATTCTAAATCCTGAACGATAGAGGATCATCTTCAATACCAATAAGAAGTGCTTCAAGTCCTTAAGTATAATTTGGTTATGTCTCAAATAGGATGAAATAACAAGTCTATCAACACTGTATTAAGAGGAATTTTAAGGAAGAAGATTGGGCATTCCTTCACTTGAAACCCTATAAATAATGGTTAGTTAAACAACATAAAAAATCAAGCTTGCACAAAAATTTAATGGGCCCTACAAGGTTATACACTAGACCAAAAGTGTCTCTTATAATTTATAACTCCCACCTTCTTCCAAAATTCATCCTATCTTTCATGTTTCATGCTTGAAGAAAGCAATTAGTTCTAAGATTCTAGTCCAGTCTGAGTTGCTTGAGTTAGATGAAGAATGGAAGTTCACTATGGTACATGAGGATATTATCAAGACATGAGTGAAAAAATTATGTAATCGATCCATTTTTCAATTTCTCATTAAATGGAAAAATCTTCTCACTGAAGATTCAACATGGGAGGATGAACAATTCATGCAACAACATCTTGAATTACTAAACATTAAGGGCAATGCTTTTTTTAAGGGGAAGGGCATGTTATACCCCTAACCTTATGATTAATAAGGTTATGGAATGGATATCATAACCTTTATCATTCATTTATTAATTATTAATATTTAAGTTGACATAAATGGAATGACTAGGTGTGACCCTTCCCTATTATGGATGTGACTCTTCCCAACTATGGGTATATATATGGTGTAGAATGGATCTCAATAATCATAATAAGTTTCATTATTTAATTTATTTTAATTATTTTAGGTATCCTCATCGAAATGGATTATATTTGAATGTTGTTTCTATTATTGTAAAGAAATATCTTAACATATGATCACACAATTAGGATCACCAACATTTTTGTTCACCTTGAGTTCAATATACACCAAGTGGATATATATATATATATATATATATATATATATATATATATATATATATATATATATATATATATATTTGTTGGGTGCCCCTCCAAGTTTCCCAACCAATTGTAGTCATTGGAGAAACCAAAACCTTATTGTAAACCCATATCTTATTATTCATACATGAATAAAATATTTGTAATATTCCATGAGTAAATCCTAGATAAGCATGTCCATAATAAGTATTATCAGTACATATAATACATGCACCAATGATAATACCAAGGATATAATACACAATTCTAATCTTGATGATCCATGATTTATGACCATAAATTAATATGGAAAAGGGGCACTACTCTACAATGTAGATAAAAAGCACTATGGACATTACAAGAGATGTCAAGCATGTTTATTGATGTTTAAGGTCGCAAAATGTAACTTCCAACATGTAATGGTGGAAGAGTGAAAATACTTAATGCAAACATGATTTCAATATGGCATGTGTTTTAACCTTTTAAGACTTAACTAATATATATCTTATGTTGTTAAAGCGCTGAGTATGACACTAATATGCAAGTAAAAAATAGAAATAACTAATTTAATTAACCCATTTCCCAAAATAGAAATTGAGAAGAAAAAGAGTACTTATCTGAAAGGAAACAAGCCTTTATATAGATCAAACAATTGAAATAGGTTAGAGATATAAGAAAATGCCTCTCATTTTTTGACTGTGGTTGAAATCTGTTTTTGGATGGTAGCACCAATATTAGGATACTATCACCATGTGGCACTAATGTACCATTATGGTGCTAGTGTCCCTCCTATAGGAATTGTCTAAAACTTTCAAGGAAGTTGTGGGAGGTTCTAGAGGTCTTGTAAGTGCTTTTATATCATTCTAGGGATCTTCTGTGTCATTGTTTTAGCTAAATCCATTCTAAAACCCTAGTGATTACCTTCACACATGAAATAAAAACCAAATAAAAGGCAAAAATAAAGGTAAAACTAGGTTATAGGATCTTATGATCACATGGAGTAGAACCCCTATTATTTTGGACACTACCTACATTAACCTCAATGCTAGGAGTCTCATATCAGATTTAGTTCTCCTTTAGAGAATGTTCATAATCAATTTACATGGTATGATATAATGAATTTTTATTAGTCCCTTCTTTAATCAAGCATGAAAAGTTTAGATGTGATCGAATGTATAAATAAAATACGTGTGTAATAGCGAAATCAAACATGAGTTAGGAGAAATAATTACTCAACAATCAAAATATTACAATATTTGTATTAACATACTTATCCATAAATTTTTTAGGAAGTTATATTATATATGTGAAAGATAAACCTTTCCTCACATCCTCATGAATGCGGGATTATCCTTCACAATGACCTAAAAAGACACCTAAACAAGCTAACTAAACATGTGTATAGAAAACCAATAAATGGAAAAAGCTACACTAACAACAACTGTGTGTGTGTGTGTGTTTTCTTTTAAATTTAAAATTAATTATATGGTCACAAAAAAGGTCTAATACTATACACATTAAAAATTTAAAAAAAAACATTGTTTTTGAATGACCAACTAAACATTTTTATTTCATTTTAAACAGGATATATTTACTTGTAAAATTAATATTTAAAAATGTTAATGAAAAAAAATTAGAAAAATATTGGTCACAAACTAGATGATTTTTTTATAAACTTCCACTAAAGCGTTTCAAACAATACTAAACAATGCTTAGAAAATGAGGGGCCCCACAACCTTCTATCTACTCTATTTTTCTAAAACATTAGTATCTCTTCTTCAAATTATAGAAGTTTTAGGTAGTTATATATTTTTATAAAACATTAGATTTTTAGAAACTAGAAACTAAATTATATAACTCATGTTCTTATACCAGCTTCACATTTTTATTGTATCCATCTCAACTACATACATTGAGATGTTTCATTTTTTATGAGAAAATAATGCCCATAGGTAGGCACTTTTTATCCCCTCAATTTTTTCACTTTCCCTATAAACTATTGCAGGATGATAAAATTTGTCCTAGTCTTCTCAAATTTTAAATTTATGACTAGGATTAGTCAAAATCTAATTTGAATCACTCTAAATACAAGTTAAATTAAGAATTTTCAATTAATGAATCCACATCATTAGCTAATACATATAACAAAGGAGCACAATTTCACATTAACACTAGGTATCTGATTGACGCGTGTCTTGACATCCCTCCTTAGATTATTGGATATGTATAAAATGGTCAACCATCAAAAGTACACCTAGGGTTTCAAGGAGAAGGTGACTAATTTTTTTATTTATGCACGTCCTTTGCATTTAAGATCATAAAGAAGGATAAACATAACAAAGTATTGGGTAAATTTAAATTGATTATGCCCTACTCCCACATAGGTCAGTTTTGACCAAGAAGTCAATACTAATGTGATCATGTCAAATTTACCCCACACAAATAAATAATTAGTTATGGAATCAAACAAACCATAGGTCAAATTTATCCTAATTTCAAGTTTTAGAATACATTCAAAGTCATATATTCAAAAAAATATATAAGTAACTTGATTTATTTAGTACTTCATATATCTATTTTATCTTAGTTATCTAATTCTAAGAATCAATATCAATCATTTCAATTCATACATATTGGTGAAATGACATATCTTAATAATTAAATTACATTTAAAGTTATATATTAACTATATTAATCTCACCCATTAATCATAATTAGTGTAAACTTGACATTATTTAATCATATTTGAGTGCTATGTAGGATATATAGGTTTCACATGGATATATAGAATTGATCTTCTGTCTCCCTAATAGCTATGCCAATATTGGGGTCATCTTGCTTCATAGGTTTCATACTTATAGGTTATATATTTGTATGACCCTTCTACCATGTTGAGCCACTGATATTAATTATACATGCCTTACTATTTACTCATTTATTACACAATGATACATGATATGTCATTATATTGAAATGTGAAATATATATATATATATATATATATATATATATATATATATATATATATATATATATATATAACAATTGATATTGTTATTCTATTACATGTTAAGATCCTTTTTGTTTGACTATTCTTTATGATCCTTTGGCCTTTCTTGATGTGACATCCTTTATTCCCTGTGTTTACTACATTTATATTTCCCCTTACATATGTCCCTTGGCCTTATTTTTTTAGACATTTTATGTACCTTATATGTAGTCTTTGGCCTTATGTGTAACATTAACACTTGCACTTGTTGAGCTTTCTAGTATTGGGTGGTGCCCTGATATATATCATGCAATAGCTAAGTGTAGTATTATTCAATTACACTTCTATTACCTACTTCATTGATACATATTTCTATACATGACACCAATCATACCCTGCATTACTTGTTACATATATGTTTTGATCAATATATACACTACTATGATGACATATTCCTTACATTCTTACATGATATTACCTTATGTTATCTTTGTACATGACATTATAGAGTTAACACTTATTTTGAAATGAGTTACTATATGACACATCACCCATCTCATAAAAAGGGAATTATAGTGGGATTGTCATAGATACATAAGCATCCATGAGTATAAAGTTAGACTAGAATTCAAATTTCATAATTTCAGCATATATGTATATAACATTCTATATCAGTTGATTTGAATTGAGGGGGGATGATTCCATTTCATTCACACATACAAAAAAACACAATTTATAGTTGAATCATATATGTATTTAATTCTACGTCATACTTGTCTTATGTGTAATCAGGAGGGGGCATGGATATTGTTTATTTTATTTCGATCATGCATATCATTTTTATATGGAGAAAACTTGAGTCAAATGCTTTAATTGAATCTATCAGCCATGTATAGTTGATGATTCACTTTCATTGAGTGAACCTTACCATGTGGTTCTCTCATTTACATGTATAGCTATTTTGGTTATTACATTATGTAATTTTCCTCACATTCATGAGGGTTGGAACATATTATCTTCCCCACCCAATATCTTACATAGTTCCATAAATTATGGAAACAATCCTATGAACTTTCCATTTGCTTCAGTAATGAGGCCAAATTTTATCAAATGGATCAATGAGGAATCATCATATCCAATTAATTTTAAGGGCAACATGGTTTTCACCAACACAAAGGTGGACTCTAATGCTTATTCTTTCAATATTTTGGTTTATTTTGTTTCGGATACAAATAGTTAATCTATCGACTTTAACTACACATGATTGGATGTTTTTTACTTAGTAACCTCCACAATATGACATTCATAACAAATGAAATGTATGATGTACACATTCAAGTACATTTTATCCTTTTAATCTTTAAAACCCATTAAAAGAATAAAATGAGTGATTTTGTAAATACTAATATCTAGTCTTCAATACTTGAAAATGACAAGCTGGAGACACATTTACCACCCCTAAATAAAGAACTCAAACAAGGTCTTAATCTTCCATTCTCTTAAAATTTCACACTATCTTATGATTCAAACATTATATTATGTTTTTATACACCTAAAAGAACCTCACTGTCTATTTCAAACCTACTAAATGTCATGCATAAATATGTCTAGACTCAATTCAATTTGCCTATACATAGGCCAATTTCACTAGATTTGGTCATTATTGCCAATAAGTAATGACCTAATTTTGTAAGTACCAACTCACTTGTAATAATGTATATTTTATAAAATAAATCTCATCCTTATGATTGATCCATCAATATTGTGTGTCAGTGGCATGATAAATTATTCAATTAGATCTATATTTAAAAATTCAAGTTTTCAGTCAATAGGGACTTGGAACTTATCTAAAATACGTATAAACATTATTTCACATTAAAAAAAAATCCTCCTTGCTCTTCCCATGTTTTGAAACTACCACTAGGATATTCATGCACTCTAAATCATTTGAAGCAGTATCATTTTTAGCCACATCATTAAATGCGTACATATAGTGAAAGAGAATAATCAAATAATCATACTAGGTGGGAGAACTTTATGTGGATTAAATTCCTTAATCAGAGTATTGGATACATAGGTATCACAATATCATCAGTGTGGTGTGATTTGAGTTAGCTCAACCCATTAATGTTTACTCCTTTTGATAATTTTATAGCCCTGGAAAGAACATCTATGGTTTCAAGGTAAATGAGAATAGGTTTTAGATATATTTACATTATCATGGTTCAAAATTGTGAATAAAAATTAATAAGAAACATTCATAGGTAATTGTGCATTGATTTTTCCCTACTTCTAATAAATTCTATATCGACTAGCGATACTAAAATTATCTTATGAAATTGACCTAATGCAGACATTAAATTAACTCTACAACCAGTGTGACTATTTCAATGTTTTGAACCAAATTAACTAGAAACAAATGAAAATTTGACAAGTAAAGTCACATTTGTTTCTCCCTCTCTCAGTCAATATGGTGGGCTCACTAGAGAATGAAGACTCAAACCATTAGGTTAAAAATTTGACCAATAATAATTTTAAATTGAACATGTCAATTTAGTTATAGCCTAGAATTTGATGAAGTCAAGCATGATGTGAAATTACTATGAGTAATTAATATGAAATGAATTTCCATGTTGGAGGATGAGTATGTCTTCAACACTTAACATTTACTAGTATGTGGATGGAAGGCATGAAGCTTTTCAATAAAATACCAAAAAATGTTAAATTTTTTCTATCGAAATTAATAATGTAATTAACATGCTAGTAAATGTTTACTCGGAAGGTATCAGACAAAATCTTATCTCAAGTTATTCTATTGTGCTTGTCATATGTTCCTTTAATTTATTATAGTTATGTTGATCATTCATATCTTTAATATTAAAAATACTACTTCCCATAATTATTTTTATTATTATGTGCATTGTATTTTTATTTACTTGTATAATATATTGAATGTTGTAGTTCATCATGATCAATGCAAATAAGATGACATAATTCATCATAACGTAACCATGTGCAACAATGAATAACATAGGATTCTAAATCATGGAATTTTTTGATGAAAAAATTAACAAATTTGTGCAACCCAATATAAAGTTGATATACCAACCCTTAGAAACCAAAGAAAAAAGAAGGCCAACATAAATTTTAACACCATTGCCCATGTGTTATTGCTCTCCAAATAGATAATGGAACAAACATAAATTTTAATGAGAGATGTGGATGATAATGGTTACTCCATAAATTCTAAAGTGGTAAAGTGGGGTATGAAACTTAGTACATTGTTGAATTGGTTGAAAGGAATCACATCTATTAAAAATAAGGGACCACCCACTATTTTATCAACATATGAATAAAGTGAGATAGTCTAGTGCTGAGAAGAATTAAATGGCATGGGGCATGGTTTGGACATATTGAATTTGAATGCATGAGTTTCCCACATATGTGAAATCAGACCCAACCCTTTCACTGATTATGTCCCCACAAATTAATGTTGGAAAGGCTTCAAAATAACACACCCTAATTTATCTATGAGAATAATATAAGGACTATAAAAAGATAGGGGTGTCACACTAAGGCCATCCATTGTGTCTATTTCTTATGAGAACTTGAAAACATCATATGTCAAAAATAATTATGGGCCATAAAAAATTTGGAATTACAATGAGATAGGGGTGAAATTTGGAAGGAATTATGACATACAATCCATTGCCAAGAAAGGGGCAAGGAGTGTGTCATAGATAATGAAAAAGAGTAGATAATGGATAACTATTTTAGAATGTGCTAATGTAGTAGGATAGATCATATGATATTCTACCTCTTCAAATTGAAAAGGTAATTTTAGAATTTCATTATTAGAACAAGATATATGTATGGATCCCCAAGCCCATGCATGGATGATGAAATAATTCTTTATGAATTGGATTCATCATTTATCAATATCTATATTTGGAATATTTTATCCTATTAATATACATCTTATTTTTTATGGGCATGACAGCCATGTTGCACTTTCAACAATTGAAGAGGATGAAGCTTTGGGTATAGATTTTCTTACATTGGTGACACATACTAGCCACAATTTATACCCATTGGATGTAAGTGTGGTTGGTCTATTCAAAGCCTACATCAGGAGTGAAAGTTTGTCATGGATGAATATACATCATAATTTCAAGATAAAGAAACATGAATTTATCCACTTTGGGAAGCATAACTATAAATATTTCACTAACCCTTGAGGCACTAGTTAATGTCATGAATGTGAGTGTGACATTCCATTTCAAGGAGTATGAATTTAATGATGAAAAAAATATAATGAGGTTGGTAGACCTAAATGAGGAAGACATTGAAGTTATAGTGGAGAGGATCGAGTAAATGATCAAACATAATCTTGTCTGAGGTGATTAAGTTGAAACAAAAAATGTAGGAAATGTTTCCAATGTAGAAATTCTGAACATGAAACAATCCATGCAAATATAAATCTAAAAAATGTTTTAGATGTTAATTGTGAAGATGCTTCAAATTTCAATTCAAATGAAATGGATTAAACATTCAATTTTAATAAAGATGGTTTATGTATGAATATACAAGTAATCCAACCATATTGGCTAAGGGAGGGAGCAACAAATATAGGCCTCAATTGTGAAATTATTGAAGTTGATATATTGATGTCAATGTCATCACCACCACCTTTTATCCCAGAAAACATAGTTCATTACTATGCACCATATGGACAATGTAATGTATAATATGAATGGGTTGATTTATATGTCAACAAGGAAATAATATAAATTAATGAACAAAAAATAATGAAGGCATCTAAGCAAAAATTAATGACCATTAAACTCCAATATTAACATTTATAAAATTATTAGTTGAAAGGATTGAAAATAAATTAGAAAATAATGTACTCATGTTAAGTTGAAACTCACAAATTCTAACATTATATAACTATTGGAAGAAGATTATAAAATAAACAACCTAGAATAAGGAGTCTACAAAATTTAAGGCAAAGATGAAAAAAGAAGTTGACGACAAGAAAGTCTTGAGGTAGGTTGAGAGGGAAAAAGGGTAGAATCATAAACTTGAAAACACAAGAAAAAATCATAAGATGGAGTAGGAGAAGACACAAACAAAAGCAAAACAAGGATAAAAGGAAAGATCTTGATATAATGCACATGGAATTCATTAAGGAAAATAAAGAATTGGAGATGTTGAGGCATTTAAGCATAAAATTCAACCCTCTACCCAAACAACATCACATATTTAATGACATGATAAACATTTTATCTCTAATTGGTCCATGTGGTATCCCTCATATTTATATTAACATGGCAGAAATTCCCACTAAGGATATGATCATTGAAGGACAACAACAACTCCCTTATCTCTGAATTCAAGGAATGAAGGGCACATCTCAACTTTTCCACCTTGGATGGTATAAGTTTTGTTTTACCTTAAATAAATGTAATTAAATGTATTTAGTTTTTTTCATATTTTAAATAAATTTATTAATAAATGTAACGAAAGTAGATATATTCAATTTTATTATGCACTTAAATATTTTACTTTTTATCTACCATTATGTTTACAAATAGATCATAAGCCTAATGAAAGTTCAAATACTTTAACTCGAAATCAAGTTAGCCATTATTCTTCACCCTTGTTGAATTTTAAATATGTCATAATCAACTATGGATAACAAACATCAGAAACACATTTAAATAATTGAAACAATAATAAGTTGAGCATTACAAACATCAAAAATGTTGGAAAACAAATTGTATAAGCATTCCAAACATAGGAAAAATATACCATGTTAAGAAACACATTGTAAATGTATCACAAAGTTTGAAAACTAACAAATGTCAAGAAACACAATGTTTATAACAAATTGATAAACACAACAAACTTTTACCCTTTAAAACAATTCAACTTTAGTCCAAAACAATAACACATGGGTATATTGATCAAATATACAACTTATAACCTATCAAAAACATTGACAATAGAATATAAAACATATGAATAACATGCCATAACAATATGACAATAAGACAACAACATTTACTATATGTTAACAAAATTATTATTAAATATTGTAAGACAAACATTTACTAGTATGTTAAAATGAAATTATTATTTAAGTCTGAAAGAAATAAACATTTTATGGTATGTTAATGATATTCTTATTTCTTAGGGAACCACATAAAAATTTACTAGTACGTTAATGGTATTATTATTTATTAAGTAACCACATAAACATATTCATGGCTTCAATCCACATACTAGTAAGTGTTTAGTCTTGTCGACACAAACTTATTTTAACATGGAATATTTTTTTATATTAGTGATCCCTATTAATTTAGTATTTACATATATATAATATTTAGGGTCTCCATCCACACAATAAAAAATGTTCAGTGATTTATCAAAAAAAACAACAACTATATTTTAAACTTATAAAATATGAATTAATAACACAACAACATTAACTAAGAGGAACATATGAATAACACAAAAACAAGAATCCATAAAAGGCTTTGGTTTGATACATTTGAGTCAACATTTTTTCTCATGAGAATGAAAGTATAAATTTTGATTTAAAAATAATAAATTTTACTCCTAAGTGAATTCAAAACCTACATAAATTCTATCCACATAGCTTTAAATGTTTAGTATCAAATTAAATGTTTATCAATTGTTCAATCCAAGTAAATGGAAACCTTATTCTTTATGTAAGTAAATGATTAGTGACCATTTTCCATATTAATTTATGGTCAACAATCATGGATTGTCATGTTTGGAATTGTGTATTCTATCATTGGTCCTGTCATTGGTGTGTGTATTATATGTTTTGATAATTATTATTATGGAGATTCTTATCTAGGGTTTATTCACATAATATTACAAATGATTTATACACGTACGAATAACAAGATGTGGGTTTGGATTAATTTTTTGGTTTCTCCAATGATTGTCATTGCTTAGGAGACTTGGAGGGGCACCTATCATAGCTATGTATATATATGCACTTGGTGTCTATTGCACTCAAGGATAAGAATAATGTTGATGATCCCAATTGTGTGATTATAAGTTAATATATTTATTTATAATAATAGAAACAACATTCAAATATAATCCACTTCAATAAGGAAACCTCCAATAATCAAAATAAATGATGAAATGAATTCAAAAATGAAACTGATGATGATTATGGAGAGCCATGCTCCACCATATATATACACATAATTGGGAAGAGTCACACCCATAATAGGTAAGGGTCACACCCATTCATTCCAATTATGTCATCCTAAATATTAATAATTAATAAATTAAAGATAAAGGTAATGTTCTCCATTCCATAACCTTAGTACTCATAAGGTTAGGGGTGTAACATGTCCTTTCCCTTAAAAAAAGCATTTCCCTCTATGCTTAGTATCTCAAGATTTTGTTGCATGAATTTTTCATCCTCCCATGTTGCATCTTTAGTGGGTAGGTTTTTCCATTTAATGATAAATTTAGAAATGGATTACTTACATAGTT
Source organism: Torreya grandis (assembly GCA_037957365.1). Lineage (NCBI taxonomy): Eukaryota > Viridiplantae > Streptophyta > Pinopsida > Cupressales > Taxaceae > Torreya > Torreya grandis. The sequence goes on along the minus strand of JARHVA010004429.1, from coordinate 441,445 downwards.
TCTTCATTCATGTCTTCATAATAGCCTCAAGTACCATAATGAACTTACCTTATTCATCTAACTCAAGTAACTCAGACTGGACTAGAAGTATGGAACCAATTACTTTTTTCAAGCATGAAACATGAAAGATAAGATGAATTTTGAAAGAAGGTTTGTCATGTCCCCTTTTGAGTTGACATGTTCAGAGATGAGGATTAGCCTATTATGCAACCTTCGTAGGCTGATGGGATGGATAGAGGGTCTTGATGGAGCTGGGCTTGCCTTTTTGTTCAGGTTTTTTGGATATGAATTAAGGGAGATATTAATATTTGATTGATTTAATCAAATATTAATTATTTGGTCTAATTAATAATTAATAATTAATTATTAATTAGTTGGTCTAATTTTAAGACCCTAATTCTAATTTAAGAATTGGTCTAATTTTAAGACCCAAGTTCTAATTTGAGGAATTCTAATTTAAGAAACCCAAGTTCTAATTTGAGGAAATCTAATTTTAGCAAGCACACCTTTGGAGGGTATAAGGGTTTCTCATGGGAGAGAGTTTGGATTAGCCATTGATTATTGATTATTGATTTTGAAGAATTCTTCTGTGAAGACTGAGCCAAGGGTTCCAGGATTCCATTGTAGTGGAGAACATCAACTCTTCATTGTGTGCGATTTAGAGGCTATGAGATATCAGCTAATTTATTGCCAAATTGAGAGATAGCTTCATACATAAGTTATCACAGAGGTATACAGATTTGAGAGATAGCTTCACACAAAAGTTATCACAGTATTTCAGGTATTTCTTTATTTAGTTTTTGATCCAATAAGTTATATAGATATAGATCTTCTGTATTAGAATCATATATTCTTGAGATCAGGTTGTTCAGTTATCAGGGGTTGAAAATAGATAGGTTGTGCTTAATTGGCAGCCGTACTAAGTTTGTACAGGTCTGTACAGATCCGCTCAGACACCGACCTCGGCAGACAGAGATCTCTAGTGACTGACATTTGCCGACTGAAGACCAACGTCGGCAGAGAAGGACCTACAGTGACCGACATCAGTAGAATATCGATCGACGTCGGTGACTGTGTGTTCAGGGTCAATCTCCAGATTCAGGGTCAATCTCCAGATTCAGGGTCAATCTCCAAATTTGCAAAAGCAAAGGGTTTCAAGATAGAATATTTCATGTTATCTCATTTGTATGATAGAGACTCAATTGTGTAATCGTCTAGAAGAACAAGTGATAAGATCTTTAATTTGCTATTGAGATATTATATTGTGAGTTATTTATTCATATTTGAAATTATTTTGGCAAAAAGTGTATCTTGTTTAGAGCTATTTGTGTTTAGATATTCCCTACTGAAAGGGGATATTACAGTGGTATCAGAGCCAAATTCCTGCCATCCTGTTGGGCACATCAGAGCTAAATCCTGCCATCCTGAGGGTGTGACAATCTTATGCAGCCATTAGAGTTGGGACCACACAGGGATAACACATGCAGCAGAGCCTTGCTTGAAGGTACCCAGTTGTTAGAATAGCAAAATATTATCATGAGTGATAGACATGAGGGTAGCCCACCCAGGGGCCACAGGTATGATGCTGATTAGGACACCAGAGAATTTCACTGTGCTATGATGACAAGCCAACAGAAAATGAATCAGACACTACAGGCACTTACGACTATGATAAGGAGGATGAACGCACCTGATAGATAGAACAGGGAACAAAGAGATGACAGGGGTGCTACGGTTAATCAGAGACCACAGCAGACCCACTCCAGAATAGTGGATAGACCTACACGTCCTACATTTGTTCAAGAGGAACCAAAAGCACCAGCAGAGGAGGAGGCAGGAAATTCCCCATTTGCAGATGTTTACATGGCTGCAAATGATGAGTGGGACTTATTACCTCCTCATGTTCAAGAGAGGACGTCCTTTGATCATTTTGTTCAGCTAAGGAGAGAGCACTACAAATTAGTTAGACAGGACATGAGGCCTAAAGTTCAATTCAGTGAGCTAAAGAAGGCTACTGGCAAGCTTTCTTTGACCACTTTTGACGGTAGCAGCAAGATGACAGCTCAAGCTTGGGTTCATAAGCTTGACACCTTTTTGGCATTGAGACCAATGTCAGAGATAGAGGCCATCAAATACGCCACTTTGCACTTGGATGGAGTAGCACATGATTGGTGGTACCATGGTATGGTAACACTTCAGCATAACCAGGTGACAGAGTACCAAGACTTTGTGGATAGATTGGTTGAGCAGTTTGACAGGAAATATCCTGAGGTTTACTTTCGAGATCTGGCATAGTTGAGACAAACAGGTAACTTGGAGTCCTTCATTGGTGAGTTTCAGAGATTGGCAGTCATGGTGCCCAATATTTTCGAGCGTAGATTGGTAGTTCTCTTCATGGAGGGACTGACAGAACCATTGAGAGGTTGGATCAAAGCCTTTGATCCTCCTTCATTACAAGTAGCTATGAAGAAGGTGCGTAGTATGGAGATGGCAGCCCCATCCCATAAAGTTAACTCCAAAGATACTTCTTCATCTAGAGACCATAAGTGCTCCAATGCAGATACAGAGAGTCCAGATTTCAACATAGATAAATCAGGTGTAAAGAATGATTCAAAGGCCAATCCAGTAGCACCACCTTTGGATCATGAGGCGCTTAACAATCTATGCAAGAAGAAGCTTTGCTTCTACTGCAAAGGTCCATATGATATCCATCGTGATTGTCCTTTGAGGCCTAAGGGCAAGGCAAATCGTGTGATCTGGGCATATTATGAGGATTCGAATTCAGAGGATTCCGAACAATAGAATAGTTTTAAGGAGGTAGGGGTAGAGTTAGAGCTTCACATACAGGAGGCACGGCTATCCAACATTTAGTCCAATGAGTCATTCAGACTCCGTGGAGTTTTAGCAGGGCAGAAGGTCATCACCCTTCTTGATACAGGAGCCACACATAATTTCATAGATGCTAGATTTGTGGAGAAGTGTGGACTCACTACTAAAGATTTTGAGGGCATTAGAGTTAAGGTAGCCGATGGTCACACTCTTAGGTGTGAGCGTATGATTAGAGACCTCCCATTGTGCTTGAACAACTACGAGTTCAAGGCTGATTATTATGTGGTGAACATGGGGGATATAGACTTAGTCTTGGGTATGAAGTGGCTTCATTCATTTGAGGAAGTTACTCTTTGTCTCAAGGACATGGAGGTTCACTTTGATGTTGATGGGAAGACACATATTCTTAAGGCAATTCGAGGCAGCAGCTTTAGATATATGTTTTTTCATCGAATGGAGATGCTCATACGACATGACATGATAGAGTGCGATGATGAGTGCACATTGGCACCAACACAGGAGAGATATGAGGATGAGCTTGGTCTTGAGGTGAGTGCAGTTTAGGAGTTATCACATGTGGTAGGGACTCAGCTTTCTGTTACAATCAGGTCACAGGTTGATGATGATATGACTATTTCTAGCCTTCACAATCCAGATTTAGATATTATTCAAGGAAGGAGTTTGCTTGAGTTGCTTGCTGATTTTCATTTATGGATTGGATGTTGGGGTGCTTATCTTAGTACTAGGGATGGACATGGCATGGAGTTGCATTGATTAACAGCAGGGAAGATCATGACTACATTTGGGACCCAGGTGGATTGATGGGTGTATCATTCAGCGATTGCTTGAGGGCAAGCAATTTTAGGAGGGGCGGATTGTCATGCCCCCTTTTGAGTTGACATGTTCAGAGATGAGGATTAGCCTATTATGCGACCTTCATAGGCTGATGGGATGGATAGAGGGTCTTGATGGAGCTGGGCTTGCCTTTTTGTTCAGGTTTTTTGGATATGAAATAAGGGAGATATTAATATTTGATTGATTTAATCAAATATTAATTATTTGGTCTAATTAATAATTAATCATTAATTATTAATTAGTTGGTCTAATTTTAAGACCCTAATTCTAATTTAAGAATTGGTCTAATTTTAAGACCCAAGTTCTAATTTGAGGAATTCTAATTTAAGAAACCCAAGTTCTAATTTGAGGAAATCTAATTTTAGTAAGCACACCTTTGGAGGGTATAAGGGTTTCTCATGGGAGAGAGTTTGGATTAGCCATTGATTATTGATTATTGATTTTGAAGAATTCTTCTATGAAGACTGAGCCGAGGGTTCTAGGATTCCATTGCAGTGGAGAATGTCAACTCTTCATTGTGTGTGATTTAGAGGCTATGAGATATTCACTGATTTATTGCCAAATTGAGAGATAGCTTCATACAGAAGTTATCACATAGGTATACAGATTTGAGAGATAGCTTCACACAGAAGTTATCACAGTATTTCAGGTATTTATTTATTTAGTTTTTGATCCAATAAGTTATACAGATATAGATCTTCTGTATTAGAATCATATATTCTTGAGATCAGGTTGTTCAGCTATCAGGGGTTGAAAATAGATAGGTTGTGCTTAATTGGCGGCCATACTAAGTTCGTACAGGTCTATACAGATCCGCTCAGACATCGACCTCAACAGACAAAGATCTCCAGTGACTGACATCGGCCGACTGAAGACCTACGTCGGCAGAGAAGGACCTACAGTGACCGACATTGGCAGAATATCGACCGACGCCAGCGACTGTGTGTTCAACATAGCAGGCCGAGACTTTCAGATTCAGGGTCAATCTCCAGATTTGCAAAAGCATAGGGTTTCAAGACAGAATATTTCACGTTATCTCATTTGTATGACAGAGACTCAGTTGTGTAATCGTCTAGAAGAACAAGTGATAAGATCTTTGATTTGCTATTGAGATATTATATTGTGAGTTATTTATTCATATTTGAAATTATTTTGGCAAAAAGTGTATCTTTGTTTAGAGCTATTTGTGTTTAGATATTCCCTACTGAAAGGGGATATTACAAGGTTGAAGTTATATATTATGAGAAATACTTCCTCTTTGGGGTAGAACCTTTTATGGCCCATAAAATTTTGGTATAATATTGATATTCATATTTTGTTTAAGTGACCATTATTTATATGGTTGTAAGTTAAGGAACACTTAATCTCCTTCCTCAAAATTCCTCTCACTACAGTGTTGATTGACTTGATGTTTCATCCTATTTTGAGCCATAACCAAATTATCCTTAAGGACTTTAATAACTTCTTATTGGTATTTAAGATGATCCTTGACCTCTCAAGCTTTTAAATGACCCTACAAATAAGAGGTAGTGGAAGGCAGGGGTAGCCATACAGTTCTTCAAAAAGTGTCATCTTTGTCATAGTGTGAAATGATGTGTTGTACCACCATTATAATTGTGAAATCCACTTGGACCAATGTTCTTGTGTTTTGAAGGCAAAAAGTCATGTATACACATAATAATTTTAACTTTCATCACATACTGATGATTTACAGCTTGTAATAACTAGTCGAGACTTAATCTCTCTGAGTGTATGCCTCAAGGGGTACATTGAGAAAGGGGTGGGTACACCATTGGTGATTCATAAGATTATTTTCCCTTTTTCCACTCACCATCTACACACTTTTCTCCTAAAACCATTTACCCTAATATTATTATTCTTTGTTGTACCCATTCAAAACATCTATGCAATCATTACCCTCCATGTTCTTGCCTTGACCCCCTTTCACTAGTTACCTGTACTAGGTTGACTGGGTCAACCTTATACAATTTCAACCTTTGATTATTGTATTAGGTTGAATGATTCGACCCTATACTATTTATTGGTATTTTTCACTTTGAGTGGTGTTATCCCTTTGATCGACATAGCTCAGGACCTAATTATTTATCTCCCAAATACATACAGGGTCAACTAGATTGACCCCATACAACCGACATATTCAAAAATATTCAGGGAAAGATCCACCTATATATACAAGCTCATTTCCAACAACTTGTAAGAATCATATAAGATAAAAATAATAAGTGTGAATGAACATTTATCTATTGACCATTCTACTCGAGGAATAAATCTTAGGGTTCCATACTTTCTTTGGAGATATAGATCTTGTCTTGTGTATAATTATTTTGGATGTATAGATAAGTTATGTATCCTAGAGATTATTTATATTTTCTATCCTTACATACCATACAATCTCTTGTGAAGAACCTTAGCCAAGGGAGAGATTGAGGCTTGGCAAGTTCATCTTCAAGGTAAGTATTCCTAACTTTATTTCTCCTTTGTAAGAGTAGATATATAACATAGTTGCGCTTCTATTCCCATGAATTAGGATTTGGTATACATTAAGGTGAGTATATGTCTTCTATGAATTTTTAGTTTAGTTATTTGTTTTGTTTCTAACCCCCACTTTGTGCCACAATATTTGGTGTGTACTAGATTGGATTTACATTCTTGTTATTAGAATAGAGTGAACATTAAAACCTAGGATTATTTTGGGGTTGTTGCATGATTGCATTAGATTGTAGGCTTTAGAACCATTCATAACATGGTTTATTATGAAAATTTATCCCCTAATCAGGTTTAGTGGATCCCCATATTGGTCATGTTCCTGCTTAACAAATGTATTCCTAGTCAGAAGTGTAGGTATGCTCTATCTTCTCTGATCCAAGATCAATTTATAAACATGATGCATTTATGATTACATACATTCTAATGAGTCTGATGTGAAACTAACCCTTGTATGATTTATTTCATTATTTTTAGAATTATTTTTATCATATATTTATCATACTAGATCGACTCTATTAACCCAGTTCTAATCTTTATGCACAGGTGTTCAAGAATTAGCAACTAAATTGACCATATTGACCCATTACAAGTTTTTAGCTTTTTAGACATCTATTTCAGACTACTAGGTTGACCCAATCGACCCTATACTTTTTTATACATCTAGTTCAAATTACTAGATCAACCTAGTTGACCCTATATATTTCAAGCACTCAGCATCAAGTTTCTATAAAGCTTGATGGACCCAGTCAACCCAGTTAATAGAATTTGAAAGTATATATCAAGGCTCTTGAGCAACAATCTTAATTTTTTATGAATCTAACCCTCCAAGGCTCATTTATATATCTTAATATATTTATTTATAGTCTTTCCTTTTATAGTTTTTAGTCTTTAAAAACTACCTTACACAGTCAACTAGATTGACACTATCTATCTATTTTTATGTTCTATGTGTTATCTGGATAACTGGGTTGACACTATTGACCCTATTCATTTTTAGACCTTTCTTGTGTAGTATACGATTCACCCTATCAACCCTATTATATATTTTATGCATACATTTTTTACCATATCAACATTGTAGCTTGTTTCAAAGTTGGAATTAATCTCTATAGGCTAGTAATTAGTTCATACCTTTCTTTTATTCTTGCTTGCATGCTTAAAAAAGTTCACATAATCTAATTAGTGGGTTTTTAATTAAATATTTAGTTTCACTATTTATTTTTTATGCACATATGGATAAATAGAAAATATATATAAATAAGCATTTTAACACTTGGCTACCCAAGGCCAACCTACTTGGATTTCATCACCAAGGGGGACGCTGACCTTATACTCTAGTTAAGTATAAATCATGGTTAATGGTATATTATTTCTAAGCACCTGACACCCTTATCATTGTGGTGTGTGAAGTTAGAGGGTAGGCCCCATTACCAAGCCTATATCATTACCACTATAGTCCCTTACATCCTATGCTATCTGAAACCATCTTTAAATGACTTTCTAGTTCCTTGTTTACAACTGACATCCCATCACATTTAAAATAATATCTTAATAATCTTATAAACATTTAGGTTGACCAATTAGTTAGCTCTTTACTTTATAATTTTATTACTTGCTCTTTGCTCAATTGTATTTTTTACTAAAAAAACTTGAATTAGCTAGTGTTGGTGTAAGGTTTTATGTTGTGTGCTTCAATTGGATTGGACAATATTAATCTAATTGACTATTTATTTCCCTTCAGTTATTTCTTTTCCAATTACTTTAGAAACTTATCTTGTTTCAATTCATAATCTATTTTAGGATTTTTAATCTTCCATATCTATTGTATTAGTTTGACCCAGTCGACCCTAAACTATTTGTAGACCCTATTTACTCTTTTGCCAACCTTTATTCACTTTATTGGGTCAACCTAGTTGACCTTGTACTATTTGTAAGCCTCATTTATTGTACTAAGTTGACCTAGTTGACCATGTACTATTGATATCACTTCCTATCTCTTTTTTATTTTTTGCATCTCTTTCTTATGTATTTATCTAGTCTTATCTCATCATGATGACATCTATTCAACCTTATTTTAGTCAATAACACTTCATAATTAAATATTTGGATGATAACCTCACTTATTTCATTATTTCAGATGAAACTATCTAATTTCTTCCTTCCTCTTCTCCTAAACCAAAACCAATCACTACATAATGTATTTTAGTTTAGGTCATTCATCCTAATTCCCTTCCCAATATCAATTTTTGGAATATTCCACCAACTAATCCCTCTAGTATCAACACTCATACACTTACAACCAATGCTCATAATCCTCTTGTTATATCCATAACAAGATCACCTAGAATTATCACTTCCCAAAGTGTCATGGTGGAAACCACTCAAGTTGATAATATATATGGTTCCCAATTATTAAAAAACCTTGATGATAGTACTATTTACACTCCTAGAAAGAATGGTGGCTTTACCAAGCTTCCTTATTTTACCACCACACTTAATACAACTAACACCAATGTTTAGAATCCTCCAACTACAAATAATCCTCGTCCCACCAACACTACCAATCCCCCTCTTATCAACACTAATATCCCTCCTATAAACACCAACCCACCTATTGATAAAACTCAACTTCTTGCACAAGTCATATAACAAATGAACATTATGCAAACGTCTAACACCTCTCAAGTGATTAACATGCAACAACATTTATGCAACATGATTAGTCAACCACCTCAAGTCATCATGTCGCAACCAAATCACCATTTTCTCCCTCCTCTTAGAGATGCCAATGGGAATATCATCTCTCAACCTTTAATGAATAAAAAAATGCTTCAACATCTTGAAAATGAACCTTTATCCCCATTCATTTCATACAGAGATATTGGAAACATTTATCCAACTATCACTTATAATGGGACTAAAGACCCTACTATCTTTCTTAAGTCTTTTTGTAACCTCTATAAGGAAAAGGTCCAAACTAACAACTTTCCTACCACCAAGCTCTTAGACAAAACATTTTTGGGTGATGAAATTGAATGTTACAACCAAATTTTGAGACATTCCATCTCACAAATATAGGATTTAGTAAATTCTCTAGTGAAGGAATTCCAACACGAGGACCTTTCTAAAGATTACCTTAGCCATTGTATCAATTCCACGCAACTTCCTAATGAATCTTCTCATAATTTCATCAATCAAATAAAGGAAGTCTCTTTCTCATTAAGTCAAACATAACATGAATGATTATACTCTTTTAAAAATATTTATCACATCTCTTAAGGTTCCCCTTCAATTCCAAGCTCAAATATTTTCACCTAAACTTTAGAAGAAGCATTAGACCAATAAAAAATGCAATACTTTCTTATGACTCAAATTTAACCATCTCAAACAACTACTAAATAAATTCTTAAATCATTTTATCATAGCATTGATTCATCCAAGTCTCCCCAACCTCAAAGTGGAGAATCCAATTCAACCAATTCTAACCTAACAAACACTCCCTTGAGTATAGAATAACTTAATAAGAAATTGCCACCCTTTACACCCATGATATTTTATCCTTCCAAACATCCTCTAAAATGGTACAATAATCATAAGTTTTGTTGGTGGCATGCCACTATTGATCATTATCATGATTCTTATCATGATCTTCACCTATTTCTTCTTTCTTCCTTTCTTGGTCCACATTTCAATCTTGATACTCTAATAAAATAATGTTATCAAGACTATATTCAAGACTCTCAAATTCAATCTCAAGAAACACAATCACACCAACATCAATTATCTAATAAATAAACCTCATCTGCTAATGTTGTTCAAACCATAATTAACCCCCCTTCCTACACCAATAAGGAAATCATAGCTAACATGAATAAATTTAAACATATTGTTGCATCTATTAAACCTCAACCTCTTAGGTCACATAAACCAAAAGAGTATCTAGTTCAAATAACTACTCAAACTCATATCATACATGATCCTCCTTTACCTGCTGTATCTTCTCATACCTCTCGTATACATCATATGTCACATTAAACATCCTTAAACTCTAACAGATCAACACATTTACCTATCTCTAAATGCACCTACCAAACCAACACAAATCATTCTAACAATTCAATTTCACCTCACTCCAACCTACATGTTAGGGCATCTTGCAATGGCCATCCACATGTCACTTAAGACTTTAGGACATCTTGTGATTCCCATTCTTACATCCAATTACCTTTTGGGGCATCTTGCGATGCCCACTATTATTCTACAATGCATAATAACAAACAAAGTCAACTTCAAGAAACCTTATGAGACTTATAGCCTTGTATTTCACATGCTCATCTTTGATTCAGATGTTAGCATATATCTTACTTGTTATTTTTTGTCTCATGTTTCTTTGCTTTTTTGTAATTTATTTCTTTTAGTTTCTTTTTTCTAGCATCATTATTTTCCTTTGTGATCTTTGGCTTTCTTACACATCACATCTGGTATTTGTTTTCATTTTTGGATCTTATATGTCTCTTTCATTTTTGTCTTTTTATGTCATTCTTTCCCTTAGTAGTTTTATTATTCTTTTCCCCCTTGTTTTTCATTCACCTTATGAGTTGAATTTTAATACCATGAATAAGACCAGGATCTCCTCAAAAATTACCTCATTAAAACATTTTAAAACCACTTTTTGAAAATATTACTACATGGATATTTTATTTATCATTATGTTTCTATTTTTCCTTATGTCTTCATTATTGTTTTCTTTCTTATCTCCATTTTTAATTGATAATTATAACTATGACTTGATTATACAAACCATGTTTCCTTTTACCATGTGATCAGTTAGCAAACAATACACCTCATTATACTTTATTTTTACTAGTCCACTTTGGATATCATTTTTTCCTTCTTCTTTTTCACAAACTAGGCATATACATGGTTGAGACTTGAGATCACATGCTAGTTCATTTTTAAGCTTAAGTGTCTTAGACAGTCTTTGTCTTTGGTTACTTATATTTCTTTAGCCTTAGCCTAAATATCATTCATGTGTATCACTACATCTCTCATAATTGGTCATTCCAAATCCATATGGAGGAGTAATATTAAAAATCCATAAAAAGTTAAAATCTAAATTATTTAAACAAAATACAATGATATCAAAGGCAAAGATATTCTTAAAATTCAAATCACACTAAAAGACTTGATTCAAAGCATGTCTCCTTCTTCTAGTCAAAGATCAAACTCCACAGTTAGCCTCATAATAGAGCCAAGGTCCTTTGGGGTGATGTAGGCTAGTAGATTAGAAAATGAGAATAAAAAAATATTTTAGTGCTACCTAATTTCTCATGTAAGTACCCAATATTCATAGTAGACTAATAGATCTGTAAGGGGTATTGAAGAATGGGAAATATGTCCTAGAAAGGTAGGTCTATTTTAATTTTCTTTTACCAATCTACCTTCATGATTTGATCTTATTAGCATGCCTATTTGCCTAAAAAAATTTATGTCTATAGAGAACATGTTTCCTTTGTATATAAATGACCACTAGTCACATAGTGTCTTCTCATGTCCTTAGTATACCTCCTATCTCCTAACGTCTTTTCATAAGATGCCATGTCTTGTTTTTTACATTCCCTTTTCTATTCCCTATATCCCTCATATTTCCTCTTGATAAATATTATTTTTTCTTCTGATCACTCCCCTTGGTATTTCAGTTGTGAACTACTTTGTAAGACCGTGGATAGGACCTAACATTCCTCACAAAATTACCTTTTTAACTTATTTTTCTCCCTAATGTTTTCTAGTTCTCTTTTTTACACCCCTTGTGTTTTTATTTTGTGAGTTATTTCATAAGACTATAGATAGGACCTAATATTCCTCACAAAATTACCATCTTTTTTCTTACCTCACTTTTTATTTCACTTAATTATTATCACCCCTTGGGTTTTTGTTTTATGAGTTTGTAGTGTAAGAATATAGATAGGACCCAACCCTCCTCATAAAATTACCATCTCTTCATCTTTTTACATCTTTGTTTTTAAACTTTATCTTTTTTTTCGTTTGATAGATGTAATTTACACAACAATCTATGCTAGCATGTTTTCATCCACTTCCCTCATTTATTATGATATGAAGTCACACTTTACTATCATTGTATCCCTCTTTTTTCCATTTGTCATATTTTTTGCAATTTGAAGTAATTCAAATTGTTCCATGTGTCACTCCTCTTGATTTCACCTTTCTTTCACTCCATATTTGATAAAACAAAGTTAAAGTCAAGGTAACATTTTTATTTCACCTATATTCATGAGGCTCTTAGAGCCCATGTTCCTTGATTTTTTTTCTCTCTTAGAAACATTGTCCCAAGTTTTCAAATGAAGGTCTTCTTTATCACCCATGTTTGGTTTTCCAAATCTGTATGGAGGAGGAATAGAAAAATTCATCAATAACATAAAAAGATAAATGATTTGAAACAAAAGGAAATGATATCTAAAAGGAAACATACAAATCTCAAAATTCAAATCACACCAAAAAATGTGATTAAAAGCACATCTCCATCTCTAATTGAAGTTCAAATTCCACAGTTGACCTCACATAGAGTCAAGGTCCTTTGGGGTGTGGTAGGCCAGTAGATGGGAATATGGGAATTCAAAAAAAATTATATGGTTATACCTACTTTCTCACACAAGTACCCAATCTTTGCAGTAGACCAACAGATCTATAAAGGGTCATGAGAAATGAGGTACATGTTGTGAGGAGGTAGGCCTATTTTAATTTTCATGCATATAGCCTTCATGGAATGATTTGTATACTTCATTTTTCGACCTAAGACGTGTGTGGATAAGATAATTTCTTCATATTCCTTAAGGTCAAAATTACTCTTGATTTGATAAACCTAATTTGAGTGTCTTAGCTTCGATAAAGAGTCCCTCTACCTTGGTGTTTCCTTAATTTTCCCCTCCACCCATTTCATTCCCCTTGTTGAAAGATAAATTATGATTCCAAATCTATTTTCCCTTATTCTATTATTCCTTCTTCTTCATCTCTTAAAAATATGCTAGCACTACTTTGTTTCAATTTTATCTATCCATAGAGTGAAACAACATGTTTGAATAACTATGGATTCATCTTTATTTACACCATGATTTTACATGTCTAGACTTGTTTTACTTTCCTTTTAATCATTTATCATTATTTTACTATCCTACCATTATGTACACCTAAGTTTGTACCCTTTTTCCATTTTTGAAGTGAGGTTGGCTTGTTACTTCTCACTCATAAATGTTGTTTTTCCTTTTATACACCTTTTTCCAATGTTGAGTGAGATAAGGATTATTACTGCTCACTCATCAATGTTGTTTTACCATTTTTTTCTTATTTTACCATTTATGTTTTATTATCATCTCCTATTTGACAAGTATCCTTGGTTTGACTTGGTGAGTTTGCCTTTCTTACTTAGGGTTTACTTGTTTGATTTTTTAGTCTTTAGTAGCCTTGGATTTTTGGTTACCTGATTTACTCTTATTTTCACTTGGTCATTTGGTCTAACATATCACTTCTCATCCTATCCTACCAAATTTCCCAAGTACATCCTATCCTCATAACACTAGTTATCTTATCTTTTTATGCACTTGTTTGTTTTTGCTCTTTAGTTTTTTATTCTTGGGTTTGTCGAAAGTAATCTCTACACCCTACACAATCAAAACTAACAACACAAAAAACAACCATCCCATAATAAAGTTAATTCAAGGTACACATTACTTTTAATTTATATTTATTTGTTTTTTAGTCATTTACGTTCAGTTATTTTATGCTTTAAAATACTACAACTTTTTATTTAGCATCAGCATTGTATGTTACTATGTTCTTTCTCGAAGCACCATCCCTTATTTCACCTTAATGACACACTATGAGATTTGACTAGTTAAAATGTATACATAAAATATTTTTAACTTTTATCACATACTAACACTTTACATCTTGTAGGACCCCATTGAGACTCAATCTCTCTGAGTGCATGACTTAAGGGGTAGACTAAGAAATGGGTGGGTAGACCAATAGTGCTTCATAAGATTGATGCCCCTTTTTCCATTTACCATCTACACACATGTCTCCTAAAACCATTTAACCTAATATTATTCTTCTCTATTATACGTATTCCAAACATTTGTCTTAACATTACCCTTTTTGTTTTTCCTTGACCCCCTTTCACTAGTTGACTGTACTAGGTTGACCCTATACAGTTTTCAGCCTTTGATTACTATATAAGGTTAACTGGGTTGACTCTATACACTTTAAGGGTATTTAGCACTTTAATTAATGTTATCCCTTCAACTGACCTAGCTCAAGACTTAGTGATTTATCTCCCAAAAATATGTAAGGTCAACTAGGTCAGCCTCGTACAGTCAACATATTCATAAGGATTTAGGGCAACATCCACCTATATATACAAGTTAATTTCCAACCATTTTTAATAACAATATAAGTGAAGAAGAATAATTATGAATGAACATCTACTTATTGACCATTTTACTTAAGGAATAAATCTTAGGGTTCCATACTTTCTTTGGAGATATGGATCTTGTCTTATGGAGAAGTCTTTTGGATGCATAGATATATTTTTTGTCTTAGAGTTGATTTCTATTTTTTATCCTTACATACCATATAAATATCTTAAGAAGCACCTTGGCCAAGGGAGATATTTAGGGTTGGTGGGTTCATCTTCAAAGTAAGTATTCCTAACTTTATTTTTCCTTTGTAAGACTAGATAGATAATGTAATTGTGCTTCTATTCCCATGCATTAGGATTATGTATGCATTGACATGAATATATGTCTTATATGCATGTTTAGTTTAGTCATTTTTTTTTCTATCCCCCACTTTGTGCCACAAGATTTGGTGTGTACTAGATTAGATTTATTTTCTTGTTATTAAAATAGAATGAACATTAAAACCTATGACTCTTTTAGGGATATTATGTTATTGTGTTAGACTATAGGATTTATAATTCTTCCTACCATGGTTTATTATGACAAGTGATCCCCTAATTGGTTGTAGAGGATCCCCATATTGGTCATGCTCCCACTTAATAAATGTATTCCCAAACAGAAGTGTAGGTATTCTCTATCTTCTCTGAGCTAGGATCGATTTATAAACATTATGAATTTATGATTGCATACACATCAAATGTATCCCTTGAGACATTTATTCACACTTTCAATTTGGCCATCTGATTGTGGATGATAATATGAACTATGGGAAAGTTTTGTACCCCATGCAGAAAATAGTTCAATCCAAAATATGCTAGTGAAGATAGGATCATAATCACTCACAATGATTTTGGGAATGTCATGGAGTTTTTTTTTTACCTTTTTCATGAATATTTTTTCCATGGTAATATCTTTAAATGGATGAAAAATCCCATAAAAATTTGTGTACTTGGTGATTCTATCAACAACCCCTATATCACATCCATATTATTCAATTTAGGTAGGCCTATAATGAAGTCCATTGATATTTATTCACTATTATCACATCCATATTATTTATGTGGATTTAATTTCCTAATCAAAGTATTAGATATGTAGGTAAAACCATATCATCATAATGGTGTGATTTGAGTCATCTCAGCCCATTAAATTTTACTTTGTTTAATAATTTTATAGCCCTTGAAAGAGCATATATGGTTTCAAGGTAAAGGAGACTAGGTTTTAGATATATGTTCATCAATATGGTTTAAGATCGTAAATAAAAATTAATAAGAAACATTCATAGGTGATTTTTCAATCATTAAACCCTACTTCTAATAAATTTAGTATCGACTAGTGATACTAAAATCATCCTTCAAAATTGACCTAATTAGACATTGAATTTGTTATAGAACCAATGTAACTATTTAAATGTTTAGAACCAAATTAACTACAAACAAATGAAAAAATAATTTAATAATTATATTTATATTATGTAATGTTTTAACAAGTTTAGACCAACTTTGGATAACCAATAGTTTTGGCACACCTAGAGGGACCAAGTTTATTTGGTATAATTGAAGTTTGAAGATTGAGAAGAAAGATTTGTAGTAGAAAGAGAGATATACCACCATGAAAATTTGAAGATCCTTCAAGTTGAAGAGCTCATAACATCTTCTAGATAGTGTTTTCATGCCAATGTTTACAAAAATAATATCGAGTAAGGGTACTTCTTTTCAATATATTGAATTGCTTTATACTTCTTATAAAATATCAAGAGTTAATAATGCAAGGCCTTACCCTTGAAAACAACATTCATCCTCTGGTCAAGCTATTATTTTAGTCTAATATATTTTCCCCATAAGCCAAATCCCTTTTGCCCAAATGGTTATCAGGAATCAAGTTTTTGCCCCATTTAATAAGGGTAGTTCCTTAAATTTAGACCAAATATGATGACATTCTTATGTCTGCCCTAAAAAATATCCCTTTCTTCTCAAGAGAATGGGATAAAACTACTACTATTGAGCATATCCAAGATGTTTCCAATCTATGTTTTGTTCATAATATTACTCAAGATAATGTGGCCATAAGATTACTTGTTGCTTCCTTCAAGGGAAAAGCATTGCATGTATATAAATCTTATTTTGATCTTAATTCTACTTGGGATGAATTAGGTGTAGCCTTAGTTAAGAAATTTGAATAAAATTTTGATCATCTATCTTTGGTTGAATAACTAACTACCATAAAAAGGTACCCTGATGAATTCATGTTTGACTTTAACCTTAGATTTTAAAATACATGGATTAGGATTCCTAGATTGGTTATACCATCCCTAGAGTATGCACTTTTGTACTACCTTAAGGCCCTTAATTTTGATATAAGTGTCATGATATAGTCCATAGGTGGCAATAATTTTTCAAATGCCTATGAAATTGCTATCAGAGTAGAAAATAGCATGATTCAATCTAGTAAACTTGTTTCAAGGCCTCGATTGCCTTTTGTCCATAATTTCAACCTATTCCTCCTCCTCAAGTCCCTTAGATTCCATCTATAGCCCCTATTCCATCTCCAAAATCCCAAGTTGTAATTCTTCCTAATCAATCTAGTGAGATTGGTGATCTGAAAATCATGTTACAAGCTTTTGGAAATGAAATTGTTTCACTCAATAGAATATAGTACTAGGGTAAACATTATCAGCATAAAAAATGGAATACTTATTATTCTTTCAATAACCAAAGACCCCCTTATCAAGGTTTCAAGAACAATAGGCAACCCTATCATAATCAATGAGATATAACCCAAACTAATCCATATGCATCCCTTGATCCCAATGTACCTTCCAGATCAAAAACCATTATTCCCCAAAATAATTTCATGCAGGATGCAGGTTGGTAGCCTTCCAATTCAAATGATATTCAGAATCAAGCCTTGGTTTCACAAGATATTACCATACCATAGATGGCATAAGAAGTGTTTTATCTTCAAGGTGGTAAGTATCAAGACATGAATATGAAAGTCCAAGGAGAATTTCAACATGTTCCATGGTAGCCTGATGCCATCAATGTTAATTGGAATTTGGATAACCACATTGCATTCAACCAAGTTTATGAAACTAACAACACAAATGGTCAAGTGGTAACTCTGACTAGAGCTTAATGAATAGTAGTTGAAGAAGCTCAAGATGTGATAAATATTTCTATTGTTCCTAATCTTGTGTCAAAAAATTTCAAAGATAAATTTATTATTATTGTAGTATAGAAGAATCAGAATACAGAGACAACGAAAATTCCCCAAATGCCCCTAACTAGAGAACAACTAGTGGCTCAAAAATTTAAAAAAAAGGTTAGTGTAATATGATTTAGCATTATTGATCAAATGAAAAAAATCAAATTTTAGTTTTAGCATGTGGGATTCTCTTTCCATTCTAGGGAAAAATGACATGATGATTCTAGAACTTTCAAATCTTAAGGTATCTAAAGAACCAACTAAAAAATAAGGAGCTATTTTGGCCAATTTAAACTAGCAAATCAAGTAGCCTAATCAAAAAATACATAACATGAAAAAGGTATATAAATCCAAAATGAATTTAAAAAAAAACCCTCCCTTTTATCTCTCTTTGATAGTAGGTGACTGCTTAGTCCATAATTTTATGGTAGATAGCAGAGCTAGTAGCATTGTCATGCCCAAATAAATTGCATACAAGCTTAGTCTTAGTTATGAGCTAAATACCAAAGGAATATTGAAATTATATCTATCACCAATAAATATATTATGCATAATCAAAGTATTGAAACTGACATTACACACTTCCCCCAATATTATTATTCATCAAGATGTAGTTATAGTGGACTTACCTCAGTTTTTTCCATGTGTCTATCATGAGATTTTACTTCAGATATTGGATGATATTTATCAACTAATTAGACCTATCTAATGTCCATAAATAGGTATGGAACTAAGGTGAAAATATATTTTCAATCTATTTAAATATTTCATTTCAATCTATATATGCCAAGTATGGTAAACACTAATTGTGTCATCTCAGACAAGGTGTTAGAAAGTAGTGAGGTGGAAACTAAGCCACCCCTAGATGGAGTCCCAAATATTTTATTTGATGAATGGACCTCTATTTTAAATGAAAATTATCCCTAAAGTTTAATTGAATAAGAAGGATTTGGTGTCTATTTTCTTCATGAATATTATGCACCAATTCCAACATTGATGAAAGATGATCAGCCTAATGAAGGACTATGGCAGCTATATTTTGATGGAGCTAAGAACAAAGATGGAACTAGAAATAGAATGATGTTAATTTATCCATCCAATAAAATGTATTTATATTCTCTTAAGTTCTATTTTTTTTTCCAATAATGATACTGAATATGAATCACTAGTGCATACTTTGCAATGGGTAAGAAAGATGAAGGTCAATTCCTTACAAGTCTTTAGAGATAGTGAACTAGTAGCTCATAAAATAAGGGAAATTAATATATGAAAGAACCCACTACTTATATCCTATAATTATAGAGTATGGGACATAATTGAATAATTTCAATCTTTAAATATTCAGGGTATATCAAGAAATCATAATAATCATTGATATAGGTTCGTTGTTATTGGGTCATAATTCAGTATCCCAGATGACATTAGAAAGGAAAAATTTTAATTACATATCAAGGTAGTTGTGAGACATTCCATCCTAGATGATAATGAAAATTGGAAAGTATTTGAAGATGATAGCCAAATTATTAGATTCTTATAAGAGGAAACTAAATTTTCATCAAGGAACCAAGAGAAGCATGTATAGTAGTATGATGACAGATCGTGAAATTAAAGACAAATAAGTTGCCTAAATGGTTGGTTACCCTTGAAAATATATTCAATTAATATGATGAATTAAGAAAAGAAAAAATTGCTTTTTCAAAAAAATAAAAACACTACACAAATTTAGAGATTACAACTAACAAAAGTTTAAAGCTAGGCAAGGTTTACACATATTGAAAGAAAGAAGCTTTTATTAAGTTATTTTAAAATTTTGTAGATGTCTTTGCATGGTAGTACACTGGCCTTAAAGGTTTTGATCCAATTCTATCTCAACATACCATTGTGTTAAAATTTGAGATTAGGCCAGTCAGACAAAGGCAAAGGCCAAATAATCCAAAGCTTGAACCTCTGATGTGAGCTAAGCTACATAAGCTCGTTGAGTCAGCCATAATATTTCCAATTAATAACTTAACTTAGGTGGTAAACCTTGTTATATTATGGAATAAGAATGGTGAAATAAGGTTATGTGTTGACTTTCATGACTTTAAAAAGGCCTCCCTAAAAGGCCACTATCTATTTCCATCAATGGAACATATTTTACAACTAGTTACACATTCAGAGATATTTTATTTATTAGATGGTTACACTAGATATAACCAAATTTTGATCAAATAAGAATACCAGTAAAAAAAAGCATTCACCACAAAGTGGAGAGCATTTTCATAAATAAGTATACCTTTTTGTTTATCTAATGTTGGATCCACTTTTCAAAAGCCTGTGGACATGGCATTTCAACATCTCCTTAACAAAACCTATTCAATCTATGAAGGATAGTGTGAAGAAGTGAGAAGGAAAAGTTTGTATTGGCGTGATTTTATTTCTCAAATTAATAAATATATCATTGGTGGGTTTTTAACCTCCTTGAGGTTTTTACATGGTAATTCATGTTCATGTGATGATGTATTCATTATATTATTTATTTAGAAATTTTATTATATATCTTGTATGTGCATAATGCATTCCTTTAATGAATTTCACATGGTAACAGAGCCTAAGGGAGTATAGTTGGTGGAGTAAGCCATTATTAATTATGAAGACAAATTGATTTAAATTCATTTTAAAATATTTTTTTAATTATTATTTCATATTATCAAGATAGTTTGGCCTAAATTACAGCCCATGTGGTATAATTTTTAAAATATAATTCTCAAAATGATGATCTAATGACCAATTTTGATCTCTCAACATCCACAAGAGCATTTCTAGATCATGTTGAACAACCAAAAGCACTTCCAAGCATGGAGATCATCTTTTATCACTTTTGTCTATTCTATGTATAGTTTGGGCAAGCAAACATCTCAAATTAATTATTTTATGTTGATCTAGTAACTTGTTATATGTGATTAATGGCTTCATCTCTTTCATTTATGCTTATAAACACTACTACAAGGCCTATGAATCTATCAATTATAGATCTAGGAACCCTTCATAAGCCACATGAGTGCCATAATGACATTGGGAAAAAAAAAAAAAAAAATCTTCATAAAAGTCTAATTTTTAAAATTCTTTTGTTATCATAAGAAAAAAAATCAGAAGATTGAAATTAATTTTATGATTTTGGTGGTATGTTCAAGGTTCTAGTCTCTCCAAATCTTCTACAAAACACCATATTAAGATTGATCAATTCAAAACATTAAAATTTTCATATAAAATTCTCTTTTGAGGGTCTAATAAACCTTATACAATGATTTTAGGAACACTGGTAAAATTTTAAGGTCTCTCGTGGCCTATACAAGTTGGTGTTATTGTCCAAAGTTGTCTGCATGCCCCATAATCAATCACAGGATGATATTAAAGGTGGGGACCATCTTGTGATTGGTCATGGGATAGGTTGGGATCACTTTATGTTTTTTGAATATGATTTTTACCTAAAGTTAATGTTAGTTTAATTATTGGTATTACATTATTTGATCTATAAACACTAGATAGTTAATATAGTTAGGTAGTTCAGTGTAGTTCGATAGTCTATTATGGTTTTTGATAATCAAATCCTAACCAAGTTATATATATTATTTTCTCCTTATTTAAATAAATAATTGAATCCTTTTTCACTCTTCATCTAGCATCAAATTTGAATAATGACTTGGACGTGTGCAAGGAAGTGAAGGGGACATTGTCACCTTGTGAAAGAAGACATTGGAAAATGTAAAACTCACCTCAGCACCTTGGTGGCATTTGCATCTCCATATCTTCATGGATTATATAGTCTAGGAGGGTGAAACCTTGTCTTCCCTACAAACTCAGGGGAATTATTTGTATTTAACTTGGCATAGTTTCAGTGGCCCCTACTAGGTGTTTTGATGTTCGTGAGACTTGATCCAAATCTTCTTATTGTGTCTCAAATCCTCAACTCGACCTCACCAAATCCCATTATTTATGCTTATCTCACCATATTTTAGGCTAAAAACTTATAAAGAACACATATTTTACCAAATTGATAGTTGAAAGTCAATAGTAATGACTCGGCTAGAGTAAGAGCAAGTAGAGGATGCAATTCTAGTAGACTATGTGAACAAACATGGGGAAGGTAATTAGAATTTTTTGCACAATAAATTTGGGATATATCATTATGGATATAGATAACATTGAACTAATCATCTAAGGACTAACTTGATGAATAGTGCCTTGACTCTTGAAGAGGAGAGTTCCATTAAAGAGGTCCCTTTGGTAGGCATTGTTTGTTTTGCATGAGTCAATCCCAAACCATAATAAATTGTTTTTAAAACTAGTTTAAAGGCATCTAGTTTACCATTAATAAGTTATGTTTTTTTAATACAAGATTTTGAATAAATAATATATTTTATTACCTTTTTTGTTACATATTTTTTAAACAACTTGAAGAGTTAAGGAAGAAATAAAAGATAATTTATGTGCAAAAATTACTCTTGTTTGATGCCCAACTTATGAAAGGGCTAGATTTCAGTGCATTGAAGATGAAAATTCATATGATTATTCAATTTGAATAATTATAGGGCATCATCACTGGTAATGTGACCCATCCTACTGGAGCTAATGAGCAAATGAAATATGACAAGTCCAATGCCAAAGCCCTTATGTTGGTCACACTTAGTATCACTGATGAGGTTTAACCACATATTTGGGATGCATCAACATTAAATTAGTCTTGGGACATTATGTCCATTATCTATGAGGTAAAGAACAAAACAAGGATCCTTCATCTCTAGTATGAGGTTCATACTCTCAATATGAAAGATGACAAGGAATTTGAGGATTTCTTGTGTTGCATAACATAACTTTGATTAGAACTAGTTATACTTGGAGAAATGATAGAGAACACATTATTGGTTCTGATCACATTGAAAGATCTCCCCTTTCAATTTCACACATTCATCATGACACTAAAACTTAAAAATCAAGTAGTGTTTTTTGAATGATTTCTGAATTTTCTCCAAGAAGAAGAATCCATCTAGTCTGTGCAATATGTGTTCAAGGACAAATCACTGATTTCCAAGGAACATGGTCTAATGTTTCAAAAAATAAGACCAAATTAGTCATAAAAATAATATAAATATGATAAGACAAAATTATTGTGCCATATTTACCACACCAATATGCATGACATTAATCACTAATAGTATAATGCCTTGACTCAAGGCACATCCAATTGAGAGGGAACATCTAGTGGATATGATTCACATATATCAAAAAGATGTCCTCAGTGATAGAAGTAGTAAGGATATGTAGTGGAAAAAAATAAACTAAATTAATATGATGCATTTAAAGAGGAGGTACTCGTAAAATAATATTGCAATGCAAATAAGAATATAGTTATTGTCTCCCAAACATCATCACCAATGAGTAATTTTTTATTGATTAATTTAGGTGCTAGTAAGATTATGATAGGTTGAAAGGATCTCTTTGATTCCCTAACTAATAAACCCATTAGAGTCAGATTCAAATTGCATATGATAAGGAGTGTATTTTAGAAGGAATTGAAACTATCACCATTCCTCTCAGGATGAGAAGTTGTACTCTCATAAATGTATTGTATGTCCCTAAATTGACAAAAAATCTCTTGTCTATAAGTAAACTCTTGAATCATAATATTAAGGTGGAGTTTCAAATAAATAATGGCACATAATCTTGTCTTATCTCACAAGAAGGTAAGAAACTTAATAGAGCTTTCTGAAGGATCATTTATTTGCACTAGATGTAGTTTCATCCCATGCAATATCTCTATCTTCCCTTACAGAAAAATCTACTATTCTTTGTTATTATCAATATGGCCACCTTTCTATTGGCTCCTTATACCAACTCAAATCTAAGTCTATATTACAAGGACTTATATATTATATTATTTTCTTATATGCCCTAGATGCCTTGTAGGAAAATAACATAGGGTTCCATCTAATCTAAAATCCTCTCATGCCAAGGATCACATAATTGCAATGTGTACCAATCTATGTTGACCCATTCGTGCTTCTTTTCAAGGAATCAATTACTTGTAATTAGTTT
>JARHVA010004429.1:332500-410000 GCA_037957365.1 Torreya grandis | reverse complement strand
GTAATATATGTGGTAAATTTGGTCATTGAATGAAAAATTATTATGAAAACAAGGATAGAGTTAAAAATCAATATTATAAAAATAATAAAGGTAATAAACCTAATGAAAACAAATATAAGAATCAAAACCTTAATCAAAATAACAATTAAGATCAAAATTCAAATCATATTGCTTTATGTACTAGTTTATTTACTTCAAACGAAAATGAGTGAACTTTTTATAGTAGTGAATCAAACCATATGAATTTATTATCTAATATTTTATGTGAATCTAGATATATCTCTTAAAATATTTATTTAGGAAATAATTCATTTCTAAAAGTAATTAGGCAAAGAAAGGAAAAAAATTTAAATGTTGTTATAAATGATCCTTTATATGTACCTAAGCTTAAAAATAACTTATTATCTTGCTCACAACTTACTAATGATAATTTGATTATAACATTTATTAAATATAACTATTCCATTACAAACCAAAATGGATCTCCAATTATTTAAGTGGTTCAAAATATTGGTTTAAATATTTTATCTCATTTTTGTACATGTTTTCTTTCATTATATAATAAGAATGAATCTAAATTACAACATGAAGTATTAACATGTGTTAATTTTATAATTTTATATTATATGTTTTCTCATAATCTTGTTGTTGGACTTCCTTCTATACCTTGTCATCGTATAACTTATGAGGGTTGTTTACTTGGTAAAAAACATAGTAACCCCTTTCACAAAAATCATAACGTAGATTCCTCACATCCATTATAATTAATTCATATTTATGTTGCAGGATTTCTTGAAGTTTTATCTCTTAATGGTTCCTTGTATGTCATTACTTTTATAGGTGCTTATATTATAATTATCTAGTCATAATTCATCAAAAACAATTTGAAGTGTTTTATAAATTTAAGAAATATAAATCTATTTTTGAAAATGCTTCTATTTTTTTACTAAGATATAAATATATTATGATGGTTGTGTTTCAACATGGAACATTTTTTATATTAATGATGCATATTAATTTAATATTTACATATTTACAAATGTTAGGGATTTCATCCACACAACATAAAATGTTTACTTATTTATCAACAAAAACTATGATAAAGAATATTTTCTAATTATAAAATATGAATGAATAACATGGTAACATTAATTGATATGAACCTATGAATAACACATAAAAATGAATTGGTAAATGGGTTTTTTTTGATACATTTGAGTCAAAATTTAGTGTAATGGGAATGGAAGTACAAATGTTTATTAAAAAGAATAACTTCTACTCCTATGTGAATGCAAACCCTATGGGAATTCCATCAACATACCTTTAAATGCTTAGTAACACATTAAATGTTTCTAATTTTTTTAAGCTAGGTAAATGGAAAATTTAATATTGATACAAAGATAATCTATTTTTCCTTGATACAAAAGACAATTACATTCTATGCTATGTGAATGGAAACCTTTATTTTTATACAAAGATAATAACTATTACTTGTATTGGTAAGAAATTCCTTGATAATTCCATCTAGACACATGCAAATGTCACATCTTCCAACCCATGACATAGATATAAAGCACACAACATGAATACAAAAAACCTCTTTGGATTTAATTAAAATACTTGAAAATTTAGGGTCATATGTGAATGAAAACATGTCGATGATATGGGTTCAGAAATGGATAATGTCTCATCCCTCCAACAAGCATCTTCCAACTTCGACATAGAAAGCACATAACAATAACATACATATGAAAATAAAAATAATGCCTTTGTGGGTTCATTTATAGGAAGCAAACCTTTGTACAATGTTTGATTACTACATTAACATACTGGTAAATGTTTAGTCAGATGTGAAAGTATGCTAAAAACCATGAACATAGAAGGCATAATAAAAATAAATTTCATCCTTTCATTATATGGACATAAATTCCTCAGTAAAACATTTCATGGTTATAAAATTTCAAGTATGTTCCATGGTGATTTGATGAGAAGAGGTCCATGAAAGGTCACGTAGATACATTTTTGTTGTAATATTTCATCACTTCATTAACATACCAGTAAACATTTACTCAGATGTGAAGACATGCCAAAACCAACATGAGCAAAAAATGCATGCTAAAAAATAAGAATGTATAGGGAATGCAAATACAAATAGGAACACACAAATCATAATAAGTATAAAAACCATGCAAAATATAAATAACTAGGAACACTTTTTGTTGGCACACAAGGTCAAATTAAATTTCCATAGTAATGGAGAAAATCCCATGTATCCATGTGGAAAATGGCACTAGCTTCCACATTAATGAACCATGTATCTTCCATTCTTAGTTCAACTTAACATAAATGTGTCACACATATAAATAACACAACAAAGTGAATAGAAATAATATGAATGAAAATTATGTCATTCTATTAACGTATCAATAAACATTTATTCAAATGTGAATGCACACAAACTAAATCATGAACAAAGAAGACACAAAAAAAAAAGAAGAACATAGGAGACACACATAACTAATGAACATAGAAGGAAGAATAACAGTAATAACCATGTGATAACATAAAAACAACTATTGTGGGTTTAGTTATAGTCAACACATATGCACATACACTTTCATCCCTCCATTTTATTGACTGAAACTCTTCTACGTAATACATCATGGTCGATAAATTTCACAGAGGTTCCATCCATTTTGGGGGAGGAGATATGTGAAAAGGAAGGGAGAAATAGTAGTTAGTCATGCATAGTGAAGAATTAAATTTCCACATTGATGGAGAAAACCCTGTTGAGCCATCTTGAAAATGGTGATGGATTCTATATTCATGAGCAACACGTATTCCAATTTGGCATATCGTTTCATATTAATGACCCATATATAGTGTGATCCATGTATTACATCTCAAAATTACAAGCCAATGATAAAATAATTTATTCATTTGAAAATTACTATTGGGTCTTTTGTTCCAAATTAGTGGTTCCTTTGGTTCAAGTGATAGGGTAAACCAAATATATATATGAAAACTGGCATGTCATCAAAAACATCATCGTACAACATTTTTGAACATATTTTCCCATTCGTAAAACTTTTTTATACTTTAAAAATATTAATCTATCTAAATAAAAAAATATATATTTCAATATAACATAATATAAAAGATATAAGACACTGAAATTAAAAATCCCAATTATTGATCTCTTTCCTCTATACATACTATTTTTTCTTTTTTTTAAATGAGAAGAACATTTTTTTATCCTATATCTATCTCCATTTAAAAAAAATTCAAAAATAATAATATCGAAGTTGTCAACAAATAATTTTAAGACTTAAAACCCTAAATAAGTGACATAATCACTAATGCAATGAATTAAAAAAAAATATATAAAAACATATCAAATCTTTCGAAACTTAAATCTAAAGAGTGCTTAAAATGCTACATTTTAAATTGGTAGGTAAAATGTAATATTTTTGTCTTGTCTTTTTTTAGTCTTTTGGCACAAAGTTATTCACATCGCTTAACGGTGCACTACAGCCTCAATGGCCTTTGATTGCAAATAACCGAGTGACATAGTTACCAGTGCAATGAATTAAACAAGAACATATAAAAACCTAAGAAATCTTTCAAAACTTAATCCAAACAATACTAAAAAATGCTAGATAAAATTCAATGTTTTTTTGTCTTTTTTGTTTCGTGTTTTTTTTAGCACAAAGTTATCCACCCTACTCCAAGATGCACTACAACCTCTACGGCCTCTGCTTGCAAGATCAATTATAGAAATATTAATATTTTTCAAAGTATATTAAAACCATTAAAATGATTAGGCTGGATTTTTTGAATTCAAAGATAACAAGAATATTCAAAGCAAACGTGTGCCAACATAATGGTAGAAGTGATTTAAAATCTTTCACTATTTTTATAAAAAACTTTTATTCAAATTATAATTTTTTTTTTAAAAAAAAAACTTCTGTATATTATATTTGAATCAAATGAAAAATTAAAATATAATTAAAAACTTATTTTAATTAATCGAAAAATAAATTTAAATTTTATTTTAAAATAAAAATAAAAATTTATTTTTCAAATGCTTCATACCAAACATATAAAATAAATAAGAAACTTAAATAAAAAAAAGATTATGTAAACCATTTACCTATCTTTAATATGGTGATAAGGTGACCAACCCAATCCAATCTAAAAGGTTGGAAAGTTATTGAAGTCCAACTTGACAATTTAATGGATGAAAACTTCATATTTCATATAAATATGAAAAAATATTTATTTTTCAGCGAATAATTTTTTATAGTGACATATTGAGATGAATTGATGTAATCTTCGTCTTTTTCTAATCTATGTATCAACCTTTTGTATGATGACGTGACCAACCCAACGGAGAGGGAGGTTGAAAATCCATGCAAGTCCAACTTGACAATGTATGGAAACTTCGGGTTTGATATTTGTTTTCGATTGGGTAAATCTTTATAACGACGCGCTGAGACGAATTGACCTAATCCTACTCTATTTAAAATTTTAAACCTTTCGAAGCATTGACGAATTGACATAATCACCGACTCTTGGTTTTTTCCTTCCTTTTTGGAAAGGAATCTCATATTGTGTATGTACCACGCATTGAGTTGGATCATCCGTACCTTCGAGTTGTTGGCTTAGCTTATATCCAACATTTATTCGACAACTTCAATGCATAATACACCAATCACAGTCACTAGCATTTCTTATATTAATCTACAACTCTTGCCTTCAATTTCTATAAATTATATCAAATTTGCAGAACAATTCTATCTTGCTCCATATATCGGCGGTGGATTTTATATGTTTTATTTGTTAGTTGTCGATTGGCGGATCATGGGATTTCCTGCAGCGTATTATCATCCTGCTTTCCCAGCAATCGTCAAGCTATCATGTTTTGTAGCTTATATAGAAAGTGCAATACGTTGGCTTCTTTATTGGTTTGGGCTCTCAGAGATTGCGCAGACCCACACGCAACAATTCCCCCAAATATCTTCTACCATTTCCACTGTGTGGGGTGACATGATTAAAGAGAGTTTGTCAGTCATTACATTCCGAGATTTTGCAGAGCGGTTTACTGAGATTGATGAAGATGTTATGTGCGCTGTCTGCTTGACCTCCTTTGAGGGAGATGACGAAATTCGAGAGCTGTGTAATTGTCGTCATATATTTCACAGAAATTGTTTGGACAAATGGATTCATCACGAACAGAGAACGTGCCCTCTGTGCAGGTCTCCTATTCTAAGAGAGAGAGAGAGAAAAAAAATTGAGCCAGAAGAAGACAGTGATGGAGTATGGGCTGTTGCCCGGATATCCCATCTCTTCGGGGAAAATTTAACTGTTTATGAAACAAGGGACACTGAACATACAAATGGTGGTTTCAATGTGTAAATATGGGCTAGGATTTATTATTGATATAATTAGAAGCAGTTTTACTGGTTTTTCCCAAAGAATAAAGATGGTCTTTTCTGAAAACATACGTTCCTTATAATGCCGTGTTGGAAGACACCCTGTCAACAAACTAAACAACGTATAAATTCTTATTATTGTTGTCTCTAATGGTGGAGGAAAATGTCATTTACGTGGTGATTATTCTTAGAGGTTATTTGGTAATGACTATATTTATTGAGGTAATTGAGTTAATCACCAAAATACATATTTTTAAAAAAAATTAAAAAATAATATGTAATTTAATAATTTCTTATTATTCTTTTAATCTAAAAATATTTACATAATTTATTTCAAAAGCATTCAATTTTCGATATGAATTATAAAAAATGTATTATTTTTATAATATTTTTTTATTGATAAAAATTGTTAGATAATGTTGATTTATTAAACTCTACACATTTAAAAAGTTTTGTGACTTGAAAAAGTGGTTAAAAGATGCAAAATCTAAAGTAGTGACTAATATTTACTAAAATAGTTATTTAAATAATGGTAAAAAAATAATAGTTATTTAAATAATGGCTAAAACATAAGAGCATAAACATAAGAGTATAAACATAAGAGTATAAATCAACAAAAAATAATATTTATGAAAATTATTCATAGAAACCTTTAAATTAACATTGTATATGATGGGATTCCAATTTGGTTAACTTTCCATTGTTAATAATTGTGGGACAAGTGTGATTTATTATGTAGTAGATGATTTAAAAGCTTCCCATACTAATAATGCATAAAGTAGGTGCAACCCATATATGCAACAAGTTAATATTTCATAGGGTAATTGTCACCTTCCCCAATGCCTTTGACTTGGAGGCTTTGAAATCTCCTTTGCAGCATTCTTCTTATTACATGTAGACCATTGAGGCCATGAAAGTGGTGGTTAATTATATGGTTAGAATTAGCAAGTTGTATTGTTGGGAAGTTGGGGGATATAGTAAAAACACTCACTTTGGTGGGGTGGTTACAAACAATAGATATGTACTAAGGTCAGCTTCTGGTGGACTTTGTTCATGGTTGGGGTATTCCTCCATAGTCTTTTAGGAAGACATAGGGCATGGTAGTTATTGAGGGACAAGGTGTGGCAGATGTTGTGGCAGGGTTGCTCATAGAGGTAAGTTCATTTTCCTAGTTTTACCTTCATTGGGGTTATAGTCCCCCCTTGTCATTCTATGAGGGATGTATCATCATTTGATTCTTAGTGGCTAGCTAACCATGTAGGTGGTGATAGAGGTAGGTGGCATAGTAGTTGTGGATCTTCAAGTAGCCCTCTAGGTGGTGGTATTAACAAGGGTTTTAAATTTTTTGATCTTGGCATTGGTGGCATGGATAAGGAGACTGATGACATGGGTAAGGATTTGCTCATGGTCTTTTTTTGCAAGGATTGAGTTGTCTTTGTTGTGGATGTGTTGGGAGAGAACCCAAGTACAATTAGGATGCATTCCAAATCATTTGTTTTGTTTGTTCTCTCTTTTATTTTTGCGTTTGGCCTTTTGATTGCCTCATTTTTTATTTTGGCTATATTGTTTTACAACTCAAAGGGTTTGTTTTCATAATTTTGGGCCATTATCCCTATTTTGATTTTTTATTCTTGTATTGAGTAGGATTGGCCTTTTGTTGTATTTGTAAGGTCTATTTGATTCATAACATTTTTTTGTAATAGCTCATTTTGTAATATACTCACGAAGGAACCATTAGCCTTTAATTAGATTATAATGCTTATGGAGTAGGGTGGGTCCCCATTCATTGTAATTAATATAAAAAATAGACAAGGAAACATGTAATTTTCCTAATGATCACTCAAGGAGATCATTTGGGTAATGAATCTCTCTCTCTCTCTCTCTCTCTCTCTCTCTATATATATATATATATATATATATATATATATATATATATATATATATATATATAAAGTGTGTGTGTGTGTGTGTGTTTCATTACCCAAATGATCTCCTTGAGTGATCATTAGGCAAATCACATGTTTCCTTGTCTATTTTTTATATTAATTACAATGAATGGGGACCCACCCTACTCCATAAGCATTATAATCTAATTAAAGGCTAATGGTTTCTTCATGAGTTTATTACAAAATGATATATATATATATATATATATATATATATATATATATATATATATATATATATATATATATATATATATATATATATATACGATTCAACATTTTTCTGTTGTCTCAGAGGAAATGACTACCCTTTCATTTTTACAATTAGTTGAATGATTATAAATGGACTCACCATATACAAATATGAGCTGAGTAAGTTCCAAGGTGTCAGGCTAAACCTCGATTCTCTCAATTTAAAAACAGAAGA
This sequence comes from Torreya grandis, assembly GCA_037957365.1. Classification (NCBI taxonomy): domain Eukaryota; kingdom Viridiplantae; phylum Streptophyta; class Pinopsida; order Cupressales; family Taxaceae; genus Torreya; species Torreya grandis. The sequence continues at coordinate 402,192 of JARHVA010004429.1, read as the reverse complement.
AAAAAAACAACAACAAAAAAAAAAAAACAGACAATAAACAATAATACAACATAATTCATAATAAATTTATGACTAAGTCAATAAGGCTACATTAAATATAATTATGAGATAAAAAATTATTCATTGAGCATGATATGTTCCTCCCGTTACTAAATAATATTCATGATATTATTATATTAAGATGGAATCCCTTACTCTCTCTCTCTCTCTCTCTATATATATATATATATATATATATATATATATATATATATATATATATAATTTAAATAATAATTATTATTTATAAAAATAAAAACACTTCAATATATAAAATCATACAAAAATTAATATGGGACTGACTTATAAATTCATTTTCATGCATGGCGTTAAATGTTCATCATCTATTACTTATAGCGAACACATTGAGGTTGAAATGTGACTCTTTGGATCGGAATTCAAACATAATGCAAAACAAATTGTGAATATCCAACATGAACCTTCCAACATTTTATGGTGCTGGCGTTACATGGGTGAATTTCAAAGAGAATGTTAGTAGTGACTTAACACATTAGCATAATTACACCGGAGGCATTTTTACTGTTAGGAAGAGACCTATGATTCATTCACAAATCTTTTGGTCTTGTTCCTGTCAGCTAAAAATAGCTAGAAGGCGTAGAGTGAATTAACTCGGGTGAATTTTAACTAAATTGTTACGGGTTAAAAACAATAAATTTGTACAAATCCCCTGACAAGCAACTTCAATGTAACATCAAAACAATTACTCCCATGTGGCTATATCATGCCTGAGAGCACTCGTTGTGAATCGTAAACAGCCATGACTGACAAACTTGTGTAAATCACAAGAAAAAAATCCATTGTGCGGGGTGGCTGTCATCGACGAGGATTGAACCTGTGAGAATCAAGTCTTTTTTAAAAAACGTTTTATCAGCTTGAACTCATGCTAAGACCTTGTCACCTTAAAAATTTGAATATTGAAAACAATTTATAAAAAAAACTGCTCTGGATGGCAAATCAGTCAAGGAATCCATATCTATAGATATGATGCACTTCGATAGTAATTAAAGGAATCTCACTAAAAATAATACATGACTACAGGGGGCTATTTAGTGGATGGCGAACCCTACCTCCCTATCGTTTCATTCCATATGAGTATGGCATTTCTATTGGTATCTTGTTTCATTTCTAAGTCTTATGTAAAGAAAGCAATGGCGGATAGCGGTGAGTTTTATGGTGGCGGCCATTCGAGGAGGGTGGAGGAGGATGTTAGAAACTGAAGTTAACAGGAGATAATTTCTCCACTCCTCATGCATGCACAACAGTTATCAAACAATTAGTTAAACAGTTAGAGAAGCAGTTCAATTGCAGTTTGCATGTAAAGACTAAAATTAGTCTTCAGTTTGCTTTTTCTAATTATTGTTTGTTCTCAATTCTATTTAATAGACCCATGGGGCAGTATTGTAATTTGAGCAAGATGAGCAAGATCAAGAAGATCTGCAAGATTCAAGAAGATCAATAAAAATCTTGTTCCATGATTGTTGTAGCAATCTGTGTGTTCTATTTTCTGTTTTTTAGATGTTTTTTAATTTTCTGTCAAATGGTATCAAAACCCATGGAGAGAATCCTAGAAAGTTGTAGAAATTTTTTAAACCCTGTAGATCCACGCAGAAGAAGGTTCAGAGCTAGCTTAACACTCTGGCCTTGGAAGGTGAAGTGTTGCCAATGAATGCAGCCAGTGAAAGAACCTTCAGCCAATGAGCCAGCATGGACGCAGCAGCGGTAGTTCAGCGTGGAGAAGAGCATCCAGGTCCAAAGTACCCGTAGCCAGCAGGAGAAAGTTGGAGAGAGAGGTGAGTTGTTGGATAACAGCCAAGCAGGAGTAAGGCACAGTTGAGAAGGAGATAATGTCATGTTGTTGCTGTCAGGAACAAATTACAAGCACAAGAGTGCACAGCTTTAGTCTGAATACAATCCATCCATGAAGATACTCCAAACTTCCATAGAAGCATCGTGCAAGGAGCTCTGTTGAAAATTGTGAGAGCAGACCCAGCTCGGTGGCGCAGCTTGAAGAAAAGAGTGCAGAGATCTTGAGGAGAGTAGACCATGGGAAAGATGCAACGCATCTAATTCTTGGCAGAGAAGATGAAATCGCTGCTAAAAATAGTAGTGAGAGCATCCTGGAAGGTTGAAGGAAGTCAACCCAGGCAGAGTTGAACAACCAGCAGAAGCATGGAGAAAGACAGCAACCGACATAGGAGGTTGCTCAGAGTCAGTTAAAGAGGAGATCAGTTGAGCTACAGAAGCCGCAGTAGAATCATGGGAAGGCCTAAAACCTTCTCAAACTCTCTCCCCCTTCTATTCTATGTTTATATGCCTCTTTTAGCAGAGGGTTTCAAGCAGCAAATGGCAACGCGATTTTGTTCTGTTAATAAACGGCTTCAATTTCTTTTTCTGATATCGTCTCAACGGAGACTGTTATTATTGAGAAGGTTTTATGTTCAAATACTTGAAGATGGGCATCGATTATTATAATGTTTTGAAGGTTGGGTGAAACACTACAGATGAGGATCTGAAGAAGGCGTACAGAAAACTGGCCATGAAATGGCATCCCAACAAAAATCTGAATAATAAGAAGGAAGGATGAAGACAGAGCATAGGAGTGAAGCGCAAGAGGGACGTGCCTAGGACGGTGCAGCGTGATGGAGCAGCCAACTGAGTGTTGGCAGAAGAGATTGAAGTTTGAGCTACAGCAGTAGCAAAGTCATTGGAAAAGAGCGCAGCTAGCAAAAGCCACCTGGAGCGCAGCTGAGCCAAGCAAAGACTACAGGTGATAGTGCATAAGTGCTAGAAACTAAAAGAAAGGTGAGCAGCAGCCAATTGCTTGGGAGACGCCAGCTCAGAGGAGCGTATGAGAAGGAGCGAAGCCAAAAACAAGAAAATCATGCAAACATAGCAGCCAACAGAGCGCAAGGTGAGAAGAGGTCTATTTTTTTTCTGACTGTGGTGATCAGACTTAACGTAGGGTGCCATTGTTAGATTTCCAATTATTTTAGAAATAGACACGGATACTCTACATTGGCCTCACTGTAAAGTCAGCCCGATAAAGGTCCCCTATTGCCAAGAGAAGGCAGGTGTTTGAAAAGATGAGCTCTGCAGAGCTTGTGTTACACAGTGAGTGAAGCTATGAAAGTGTGTGTGTTGAATAGCGAGTGAAACTGTCAAAGTGTCTAAAGATCAGGCTGATCGTTAGCAAATCTAGACCAACATGGAAAGAACCCAGCAGAGTCCTGGGAGGAAACCTGAGCAGTTAAGCGTCAGGTGAAAGAAAGGTAAGCAAGCAAGAAGCTTGCAGTGTTGGACATAAGCATGTCTGTTGATAGCCTTTCGACAGGCTACTCCTCAGTCTTAAACACTGAGTGAACGCTCATTGAGCAATTGTATTTGTTTGTAGCCTCAATCTAGGCTATAACCAGGTGGTGTATTCCGCATATAAGGCGATGTATTTTGCAAGGCGGTGTATTCTGCATGAGAGGCAGTGTATTCTGTAAAAGAAAAGCATCTTAGCTGAAGCTGGTAGATAGAATGAGTGAAGAGATGTATGCCATCAATGGCAGCTACTAGCAACGTAGCTGCGGCAAGAATGGTAAATAATTTAGGCATTGTAAATGATGAAGTAGTTAGTGGTAGAAATTAAGGGGGAGTGTTAGAAACTGAAGTTAACAGGAGATAATTTCTCCACTCATGCATGCACAACAGTTATCAAATAGTTAGTTAAACTGTTAAAGAAGCAGTTCAATTGTAGTTTGCATGTAAAGACTAAAATTAGTCTTCAGTTTGCTTTCCTAATTATTGTTTGTTCTCAATTCTATTTAATAGACCCATGGGGCAGTATTGTAATTTGAGCAAGGTGAGCAAGATCAAGAAGATCTACAAGATTCAAGAAGATCAATAAAAATCTTGTTCCATGATTGCTGTAGTGATTTGTGTGTTTTATTTTCTATTTTTTATATGTTTTTTATTTTCTATCAGAGGAGGGAGGGTACATTGTGTGATACATTGGCTGAATAGGTGCACTTCATTCTTATGATCATATATGATGGGCAATGTTGAATAAATAATGGTCATCAAAAATTTTCTTGACATAGTACAGGATTTCCATCAACATTTTGGCTCTCTCTTCACACATATTAACCAGACTTTCCTATCACTAATGGGAGATTATTACTTGTGTGGATAATTATGTTTGATTATTTAATCAATTTCGTATTAATTTTAAAATATTATATTATATTAGTATAATATTATATTAAAAATAATATTATTATCTTAAATACTGTATGAAATATTATATATTGTATTAGATTAATGAAGTATAATATTAAATTAAATGTATTATAATATTATATTATCGATAATAATAATAATAATAATAATAATAATAATAATAATAATAATAATAATAATAATATTATTATTATTATTATTATTATTATTATTATTATTATTATTATCGTTATCATAAAGAATATATATTAAAAGTATATTCTTATAATATATAATGGTTTCTTAATAGTTGATACACAAAAGTGATACAAGGTCACTAATCATGGATTTTAAGTCTAGTATAAATTACAATTCACATTCTTTCACTTTACAAAATCCTATTTTACTAAAACAAAAATTATATTCTTTGAGTGATTTCATTGTTAAGGTAAATCAGTTATAAGGAGGGTTGATCGGTGTAAGTAGCAGTTTAAAGTATTGCATTAAATGCATATGTAGTAATTGTGTTGAATTTTTATTTACAATTTGTTTGAGGTTTTACTAGTTTGTTTATACAAACTAGGTTTATCTACTTGGAAATTATATCAATTTTTTTTTTGAGAGAAAAGAAAATTGTTGTTTAAACTTACCAAGCCTAAAATTCATATTTGTGCATAATCAAATATAACATTGAGTATTTTTTTTTTTTTTTGGGGGGGGGGAACACACAGACTTGAGAGCTGTGGAATTACTCAACCACTGAAAATGAGGATTTATTCTACCTTGTCATGGGAACGCTGAGGAAATTCACCATGATAGCTAGATCTTGTATCATATTAGAACCTACTCCTAAAGGGGTTAGAATTCGTTTCATTAACTAACACAATCTTCTTTATTTAACTTTATAATAAATTATAATATGATAATTATATAATACAAAATAATAGTAATATATATATATATGAGTTCCTTGTTGATTTGGAACAAATTTTCTCATGTTTGCTCTTTTTTATATACTTTGAATGTTTTCATTGTTGATATGAAGATTTTTTTAGGTCACAGTGTTATTTCCCCTCATCATAAAGCTAGTAACAATAATTGTTTCTATGAAAGATCAATTTATCCTTAAATGCTAAAAAACAAGCTATATCTTCAAACATTTCTTATTCATCAAAATCAAGGGTATCATAGCAAGCTCTAAGTTTCTCTTGTAAAGAAGGCTCGCACCTAAACTGTTATACCATATTTGTCCATACATTTATATCATGTTCTCATGCCATATTTTCCCCAAAATTTTGGAGGGTTAGTGGAATCCCTAGACAAGTAATCACAATTTTTTTTCATGTAGTTTCTATTTCTGGATATGGATAGGATGAACTAGGAAGTTCATGGAAATTAAGTAGCTACAAGGCATGTTTGTGAGGAAGCCTCCTTACCTTGTATATATAATCAGCAGTGGAAACTTTTATAATTTGTTGGTTATGTGATGCAATTATCATAAGGCTCCTCAAAGTCACTATAATTCCATACAAGAGCTTCAAGTTGCTCGGCGATTTGAATGTCATTGAGGAAGAGGAGAATTTTCTTAGTTATGAGATGGTATTATAAGAGAGACTTCCCTATATCAACATGGTTTACTTCATCTTTGAAATGTAAGAGATCCTTGAGCATGTGATTTTGGAACTTGACAAGGCCATTTGCCTCTTCGCATCTCCCTCCCATACTAAGAATAAAACAAAACACATCGAATTGAGTACAATTTTTTATGAACCTTATTGGCTAGGGTTGTTGTGCAAATCTTACTCACTATATGTATACCCACTTTCATCATCTTCCTTTGGTCATTTTGGAGTAAACGTTTAACATGATCCATGGTGAATTCCAAACAAAAGCATTTTGGAGTATCAAGATACACCTTATGGAAGACTCTCACAGCATGGGTAAAAATAGCTTGAAACAGATTATCCTATGTGTCATCCAACATATAACATCTTTGATTCTTTGTTTTTTATTATTAAGTGTGGAAAAGGACATCATAAGTGATAATTTGACTATAAAAGGCTCAATGTTCGATGACTATCTCAAATTCATATTATAACATAGTTTATGTACAAACAAGACATTGAAGTACTAGATTCTATCTTGTATATTTTGTTCATACATGTTGTGAACATAATAACAATTGGATTAATTAAATCAATCTTAACAACATATAAAAACACCAAATTCAGACCCCTAAAGTAAATGACAACATAATAAATAATATGCAAGTGATGAAATATTTTAATGTGTATAGGTGGTGATAATGAGTGGATATCACAAGGTGTTTTAGGTGATACCATATGCCAAGGGGCTCATATTTTACACTAAATTTGGATTCATGGTAGTTATTAGATTTACATGACCTACATCACCCATTGAAAATAGACCCATAGCTTGTAGGGTGGTGAAATGTTTGTTTTATCATTTTATATTTTTGAAGATGGATGAAGATGTCATGATAGATGATTGGATTGAAACATGACTCCACATCCAATTTCATCTTTAACCAACTATGGAATGTATTGAACTTGTGTACAAGCCATTACAGTCCTAGAGTATATCTTGTTATTTTCATTCATCCATGTTACTAATATATTGACATCGAAAAACAAAATATAGATCATTTCTAGTGTTCCTTACACCATAGCATAGAATAACCACTACCACACATTGTATTTATAATGCACGTATGTTAGAGAGATATCTTTCACATTTTTATGGTCCATTATTTTATCTATAAATGCATCTATATTATTTGGCAATGGCAAAGTGGTTGTTTTGTAACCCTATAGCTCCACCACTCCCACAACATAAACCTTTACTCTCTGTTAATATTGTTATTCAACACTGTGCTCAAATAGTTTTCTTTTTTAGTTGAGCCTTAGTTAGAGAGTGACTGATCATTCCTCGTAGAAGACCTTGCTCATCAAAACTAATATTGCATGCTAGAGGACCCATATTATTCATCAAACTCAAATTCATGGTGGGCATCAGCCATTATAAAGGGGTAAATAGCTGCCAAACTAGAGACATTTTTGGTTTTTCATTTTCTATTGTAAGGTTAGATGAGGATGATATGAGAGCTATTTTTTTTGTAACATAGTGTGATATTTGATGTATAACTCAAATCATGAATAAATGACACTAATATGTGGAAATGACACTAAACATATGATATAAAGATAAATAAAGTAATATAAATATATAAATGTATAGATAATTATGAAAAGATAGAGCATCTTGTTTGTTTTCTATATAAACCTTGTGAAAATAAAGAGCATTACTTGGATTACCTCTAGGCCTTTTTGGGGATTTTACCCTTTTTGTTGGTAGTTTGTTTTTCATGTATCTCTTGCTTTTTCTTGGGTCACCACTTCGTTTGGCCTTACCTATTTTGTTTCCAGTCAAACTCCTACATGTTTGGCTAGTTTCTTATATAAACTTCTTATCGCTGAGGACTAGTTTAAAAATTGTATCAATCCAAAAAAACTATATCTCATTTTTTGAATTGTAGCAACATCTAACATAGTTACCTAATGCTACTATTATGGATTAGCTAATTCATTTTGGATCATCACTTATATATACATGTTCATTTTTGTTTAATTATAGAAATTGACTAACATATATGATCACATAATTGGGATCACAAACATTATTCTTTACCTTGAGTTCAATAGACACCAAGTGGCCAGATCTACATAGTTATGTGAGGTGCCCCTCCAAGTATCCCAAGTAACAGTATCATTGGAGAAACTAAAAACTTATTGTAAATTCACATATTCCTATTCATACATGTATAAAATATTTACTATCATCCATTAAGAAATACTAGATAAGCATGTCAACAACAAATATTAGTAGTACATGTAATGCATGCATCAATGACAATATCTAGGATATAATACCTAATTCCAATACTAAATATTCATGCTTTCTCACCATAAATCAAATATTTGGATTTACACAACTTTACGTACTATACTATAAACTTGAGATATAATCTGCTCAACTTCCTCTTTTGTAAGATTCAAATGAGTTTTGTTGTATCAAAGGGATTTTTTATAAATTCGTATGTTGAGTGACATTGTGACTCCATGTCAATCTAATATGCCATGAACTCCATCGGTATGGCACATTAGATTCTATCCATGTACAAACATATTTATATGTACTTACTGAAAATTATTAGAGCAACTAAATTTTTATTTAGGGGTTTAAATGCCATTTATTATTACTTGTGGATAATTGGATTTCATTATTTAATAATTTTTAATTTAATTTTATAAAATAATATCATATTAATATAATAATATATTACCGATGAGATGTGGGTGAGTTGTTAAAGTGACTTGGTTGCTACAAACACCACCTAGGTTCAGATATCAGATGGTATTGTAGACTAGTTGTGGGCAATCCTTAGTATTCTAGGGCCGATTGTGACCGTTGATGATATTCTTAGCCCAGTTATGGCCATTCATTGGTATTCTTGGTCCAGTTGTGGCCATTGTTTGTAATTTTGGTACTTGTGTACTTGGAGATCTGGGCCCCCGATCATGTCCCAGACCAGTTGGAACTCTAGTTAAAAAGTATATAGGGTAAGGATCCCACCAAAACCGTATCAATCTAGAGATATATCATATTATATTCCAAATAATATTATTATCTTAAATATTATTCAAAATATTATATATTGTATTACATTAATGTAGTATAATATTAGAAATAATTTAATATAATATTATATATTGATATTTTTTATAAAGTGATATATTATATTATATATAATTACATTACCTTAATATATAATTAAATTAATTGTGTGTATAATATAACATAGTATAATGTTGTTATAATAATAAAGTGAAATATATATATATATATATATATATATATATATATATATATATATATATATATATATATATATATATATATATATATATATATCACTCAAAATCCATGATTATTGACCTTGTCTCATTTTTGTGTATCAACTTTAAAATAAATTATGTATTATATTAATAAAATTTTATTATATATTATTTATGATAATAATAATAACATATAATTATTATTATATATATATATATATATATATATATATATATATATATATATATATATATATATATAATATATAGTAATAAAATAATATTTCACTTTATTATCATAACAACATTATACTATGTTATATTATACACACAATTAATTTAATTATATATAAAATAATGTCATAATAATGACATGTTATTATTATTATCATAAATAATATATAATAAAAGATTATTATTATAGTAGATAATTTCTTTTAAAGTTGATATGCAAAAATGAGACAAGGTCAATAATCATGGATTTTGAGTGTGATACAAAATAAAATTTACATTGTTTCACTTTAAAACCCCTATATTACTAAAACAAAATTTACATTATTTCCTTGACATCATAATTAGCATAAATCAGGCACAAGGAGGGTTGACTAGTGCAAGTTGTGGTTAATAGTATTATATCAAATGCATGTGTAGTAATTATGTGAAATGTTTTTATTTAATTTGTTTGAGACTTTACTAGTTTGTTTATAAAGATTAGATTTTATATACATGGAAATTATATTGAGAAATAAACTGAGATTAAAAAAATTGTATAAACTTACCAAGCTCATAATTCATATTTGTGCACAACATTATAGAACATTGAGTATTTTTGTGTTTTTTGGAACACACAAATTTGATCACTATGGAAATGATCAACCACTAAAAATAAATTTTTATTCTATCCTATTATAGTAGGGTTGAGGAAATTTGGCATCATAACTAAATCTTGTATCATATTGGAACGTGCTCCTGATAGGGTAAGAATTCATTTTATTAATTAACACCATATTTATTCTTTATATTTTTAATAAATTATAATACTATTATTATAGAATTTCATTATTATTATAATACATTCTAATAATTAGTATATCATATATAATATCACACACACACACACACACAATTTTTTCCCTATTTATTTAGTCATAATTTCATTCCCAATTACCATAAAGCTAGTAAGAATAACCCAAGACTTCTCTAAGACATTTGTGGTAAAATGTGATGCCTATGGACATGGAATTAGGGTTGTACTAATGCAAGAAGGGCATATATTATCATTTGAGAGTCTTAAATTAAAATTAAAGAACTTGGTAAAGCCCACATATGATAAATAAATGTTAGAAATCATTCACATAATCAAACAATGGTGCCAATATCTCATGAGAAGCATTTCAAAGTTAAGACAGATCATGAGAGTCTAAAGTATTTTTTGGAGCAATGACTATCTTCAAAAGAGTAATAAAAATGTGTCATAAATATCCTAGGATATTAATTTAAAAGTATTTACAAAAAAGGAAAGGAAAATATTATATTTGATGCATTTTCTCTACAGGAAGTAGAGGAAGTAGAAATTTATGTTATTTTTTTATTACAACCTGAATAGGTAGAAGTAGCACAAGTAGAGTGGTAACAAGATACTACAACAAGGAAAATCATACAATGATAGTAAGAGAACCCATATTATGTATATAAGTATGTTTGGAAAGGAGACTCCTTATGCTACAAAGATAGACTTTTTTTGTGTAAAAATTCAGAATTGAAAGCTAGTATCTTGTCTCACATGCATGACTCACCCATCAGAGGAAATTTTGAGTTCTTAAAGACTTATCACCGTATAAATAAGGATTTTGTTTTCAAATAACTTAAGGGAGATGTACAAAATTTTGTGGTAGAATATTTGATATGTCAACAAAAGAAATGAGAAATGACTAAAACCCTTGGTACCTTACAACCATTAGCTATTCAATCACATTATTGGGAAGAAATATCAATGGAACTCATTATAAGCCTACCTAAATTAGATAATATTCATGTGATATTAGTGGTTGTGTATTGACTCACCAAGCATGCACATTTTGGGGGGCTTTCTCATCCATTTCAAGCTAGTACCATGGCATACATATTCATAAAAAAGGCATAAAAACTCCATGGTATTTCAAAAATCATTATCAGTGATCATGATATTATATTCACTGACATATTTTGGACTAAATTATTTTTTGTATGGGGCACAAAACCTTCCCATAGATCATCTTATCATCCACAATCAGATGGACAAAATAAAATTGTGAATAAATGTCTCAAAAGATACCTATGATGTTTTGCCTCCAAAACACAAGCATATTGGTCCAAGTGGATTTCAAAATTATAATGGTGGTTCAACACATCATTTCACACCATGATAAAGATGACATCATTTGAGGTTCTCCATGGCTACCCCCAGCCTTCTATTAGATTTTATTTTTAGGGTCATTCTAAATCCTGAACGATAGAGGATCATCTTCAATACCAATAAGAAGTGCTTCAAGTCCTTAAGTATAATTTGGTTATGTCTCAAATAGGATGAAATAACAAGTCTATCAACACTGTATTAAGAGGAATTTTAAGGAAGAAGATTGGGCATTCCTTCACTTGAAACCCTATAAATAATGGTTAGTTAAACAACATAAAAAATCAAGCTTGCACAAAAATTTAATGGGCCCTACAAGGTTATACACTAGACCAAAAGTGTCTCTTATAATTTATAACTCCCACCTTCTTCCAAAATTCATCCTATCTTTCATGTTTCATGCTTGAAGAAAGCAATTAGTTCTAAGATTCTAGTCCAGTCTGAGTTGCTTGAGTTAGATGAAGAATGGAAGTTCACTATGGTACATGAGGATATTATCAAGACATGAGTGAAAAAATTATGTAATCGATCCATTTTTCAATTTCTCATTAAATGGAAAAATCTTCTCACTGAAGATTCAACATGGGAGGATGAACAATTCATGCAACAACATCTTGAATTACTAAACATTAAGGGCAATGCTTTTTTTAAGGGGAAGGGCATGTTATACCCCTAACCTTATGATTAATAAGGTTATGGAATGGATATCATAACCTTTATCATTCATTTATTAATTATTAATATTTAAGTTGACATAAATGGAATGACTAGGTGTGACCCTTCCCTATTATGGATGTGACTCTTCCCAACTATGGGTATATATATGGTGTAGAATGGATCTCAATAATCATAATAAGTTTCATTATTTAATTTATTTTAATTATTTTAGGTATCCTCATCGAAATGGATTATATTTGAATGTTGTTTCTATTATTGTAAAGAAATATCTTAACATATGATCACACAATTAGGATCACCAACATTTTTGTTCACCTTGAGTTCAATATACACCAAGTGGATATATATATATATATATATATATATATATATATATATATATATATATATATATATATATATATATATATATATATATATATATATATATATATTTGTTGGGTGCCCCTCCAAGTTTCCCAACCAATTGTAGTCATTGGAGAAACCAAAACCTTATTGTAAACCCATATCTTATTATTCATACATGAATAAAATATTTGTAATATTCCATGAGTAAATCCTAGATAAGCATGTCCATAATAAGTATTATCAGTACATATAATACATGCACCAATGATAATACCAAGGATATAATACACAATTCTAATCTTGATGATCCATGATTTATGACCATAAATTAATATGGAAAAGGGGCACTACTCTACAATGTAGATAAAAAGCACTATGGACATTACAAGAGATGTCAAGCATGTTTATTGATGTTTAAGGTCGCAAAATGTAACTTCCAACATGTAATGGTGGAAGACTGAAAATACTTAATGCAAACATGATTTCAATATGGCATGTGTTTTAACCTTTTAAGACTTAACTAATATATATCTTATGTTGTTAAAGGGCTGAGTATGACACTAATATGCAAGTAAAAAATAGAAATAACTAATTTAATTAACCCATTTCCCAAAATAGAAATTGAGAAGAAAAAGAGTACTTATCTGAAAGGAAACAAGCCTTTATATAGATCAAACAATTGAAATAGGTTAGAGAGATAAGAAAATGCCTCTCATTTTTTGACTGTGGTTGAAATCTGTTTTTGGATGGTAGCACCAATATTAGGATACTATCACCATGTGGCACTAATGTACCATTATGGTGCTAGTGTCCCTCCTATAGGAATTGTCTAAAACTTTCAAGGAAGTTGTGGGAGGTTCTAGAGGTCTTGTAAGTGCTTTTATATCATTCTAGGGATCTTCTGTGTCATTGTTTTAGCTAAATCCATTCTAAAACCCTAGTGATTACCTTCACACATGAAATAAAAACCAAATAAAAGGCAAAAATAAAGGTAAAACTAGGTTATAGGATCTTATGATCACATGGAGTAGAACCCCTATTATTTTGGACACTACCTACATTAACCTCAATGCTAGGAGTCTCATATCAGATTTAGTTCTCCTTTAGAGAATGTTCATAATCAATTTACATGGTATGATATAATGAATTTTTATTAGTCCCTTCTTTAATCAAGCATGAAAAGTTTAGATGTGATCGAATGTATAAATAAAATACGTGTGTAATAGCGAAATCAAACATGAGTTAGGAGAAATAATTACTCAACAATCAAAATATTACAATATTTGTATTAACATACTTATCCATAAATTTTTTAGGAAGTTATATTATATATGTGAAAGATAAACCTTTCCTCACATCCTCATGAATGCGGGATTATCCTTCACAATGACCTAAAAAGACACCTAAACAAGCTAACTAAACATGTGTATAGAAAACCAATAAATGGAAAAAGCTACACTAACAACAACTGTGTGTGTGTGTGTGTTTTCTTTTAAATTTAAAATTAATTATATGGTCACAAAAAAGGTCTAATACTATACACATTAAAAATTTAAAAAAAAACATTGTTTTTTAATGACCAACTAAACATTTTTATTTCATTTTAAACAGGATATATTTACTTGTAAAATTAATATTTAAAAATGTTAATGAAAAAAAATTAGAAAAATATTGGTCACAAACTAGATGATTTTTTTATAAACTTCCACTAAAGCGTTTCAAACAATACTAAACAATGCTTAGAAAATGAGGGGCCCCACAACCTTCTATCTACTCTATTTTTCTAAAACATTAGTATCTCTTCTTCAAATTATAGAAGTTTTAGGTAGTTATATATTTTTATAAAACATTAGATTTTTAGAAACTAGAAACTAAATTATATAACTCATGTTCTTATACCAGCTTCACATTTTTATTGTATCCATCTCAACTACATACATTGAGATGTTTCATTTTTTATGAGAAAATAATGCCCATAGGTAGGCACTTTTTATCCCCTCAATTTTTTCACTTTCCCTATAAACTATTGCAGGATGATAAAATTTGTCCTAGTCTTCTCAAATTTTAAATTTATGACTAGGATTAGTCAAAATCTAATTTGAATCACTCTAAATACAAGTTAAATTAAGAATTTTCAATTAATGAATCCACATCATTAGCTAATACATATAACAAAGGAGCACAATTTCACATTAACACTAGGTATCTGATTGACGCGTGTCTTGACATCCCTCCTTAGATTATTGGATATGTATAAAATGGTCAACCATCAAAAGTACACCTAGGGTTTCAAGGAGAAGGTGACTAATTTTTTTTATTTATGCACGTCCTTTGCATTTAAGATCATAAAGAAGGATAAACATAACAAAGTATTGGGTAAATTTAAATTGATTATGCCCTACTCCCACATAGGTCAGTTTTGACCAAGAAGTCAATACTAATGTGATCATGTCAAATTTACCCCACACAAATAAATAATTAGTTATGGAATCAAACAAACCATAGGTCAAATTTATCCTAATTTCAAGTTTTAGAATACATTCAAAGTCATATATTCAAAAAAATATATAAGTAACTTGATTTATTTAGTACTTCATATATCTATTTTATCTTAGTTATCTAATTCTAAGAATCAATATCAATCATTTCAATTCATACATATTGGTGAAATGACATATCTTAATAATTAAATTACATTTAAAGTTATATATTAACTATATTAATCTCACCCATTAATCATAATTAGTGTAAACTTGACATTATTTAATCATATTTGAGTGCTATGTAGGATATATAGGTTTCACATGGACATATAGAATTGATCTTCTGTCTCCCTAATAGCTATGCCAATATTGGGGTCATCTTGCTTCATAGGTTTCATACTTATAGGTTATATATTTGTATGACCCTTCTACCATGTTGAGCCACTGATATTAATTATACATGCCTTACTATTTACTCATTTATTACACAATGATACATGATATGTCATTATATTGAAATGTGAAATATATATATATATATATATATATATATATATATATATATATATATATATATATATATATATAACAATTGATATTGTTATTCTATTACATGTTAAGATCCTTTTTGTTTGACTATTCTTTATGATCCTTTGGCCTTTCTTGATGTGACATCCTTTATTCCCTGTGTTTACTACATTTATATTTCCCCTTACATATGTCCCTTGGCCTTATTTTTTTAGACATTTTATGTACCTTATATGTAGTCTTTGGCCTTATGTGTAACATTAACACTTGCACTTGTTGAGCTTTCTAGTATTGGGTGGTGCCCTGATATATATCATGCAATAGCTAAGTGTAGTATTATTCAATTACACTTCTATTACCTACTTCATTGATACATATTTCTATACATGACACCAATCATACCCTGCATTACTTGTTACATATATGTTTTGATCAATATATACACTACTATGATGACATATTCCTTACATTCTTACATGATATTACCTTATGTTATCTTTGTACATGACATTATAGAGTTAACACTTATTTTGAAATGAGTTACTATATGACACATCACCCATCTCATAAAAAGGGAATTATAGTGGGATTGTCATAGATACATAAGCATCCATGAGTATAAAGTTAGACTAGAATTCAAATTTCATAATTTCAGCATATATGTATATAACATTCTATATCAGTTGATTTGAATTGAGGGGGGATGATTCCATTTCATTCACACATACAAAAAAACACAATTTATAGTTGAATCATATATGTATTTAATTCTACGTCATACTTGTCTTATGTGTAATCAGGAGGGGGCATGGATATTGTTTATTTTATTTCGATCATGCATATCATTTTTATATGGAGAAAACTTGAGTCAAATGCTTTAATTGAATCTATCAGCCATGTATAGTTGATGATTCACTTTCATTGAGTGAACCTTACCATGTGGTTCTCTCATTTACATGTATAGCTATTTTGGTTATTACATTATGTAATTTTCCTCACATTCATGAGGGTTGGAACATATTATCTTCCCCACCCAATATCTTACATAGTTCCATAAATTATGGAAACAATCCTATGAACTTTCCATTTGCTTCAGTAATGAGGCCAAATTTTATCAAATGGATCAATGAGGAATCATCATATCCAATTAATTTTAAGGGCAACATGGTTTTCACCAACACAAAGGTGGACTCTAATGCTTATTCTTTCAATATTTTGGTTTATTTTGTTTCGGATACAAATAGTTAATCTATCGACTTTAACTACACATGATTGGATGTTTTTTACTTAGTAACCTCCACAATATGACATTCATAACAAATGAAATGTATGATGTACACATTCAAGTACATTTTATCCTTTTAATCTTTAAAACCCATTAAAAGAATAAAATGAGTGATTTTGTAAATACTAATATCTAGTCTTCAATACTTGAAAATGACAAGCTGGAGACACATTTACCACCCCTAAATAAAGAACTCAAACAAGGTCTTAATCTTCCATTCTCTTAAAATTTCACACTATCTTATGATTCAAACATTATATTATGTTTTTATACACCTAAAAGAACCTCACTGTCTATTTCAAACCTACTAAATGTCATGCATAAATATGTCTAGACTCAATTCAATTTGCCTATACATAGGCCAATTTCACTAGATTTGGTCATTATTGCCAATAAGTAATGACCTAATTTTGTAAGTACCAACTCACTTGTAATAATGTCTATTTTATAAAATAAATCTCATCCTTATGATTGATCCATCAATATTGTGTGTCAGTGGCATGATAAATTATTCAATTAGATCTATATTTAAAAATTCAAGTTTTCAGTCAATAGGGACTTGGAACTTATCTAAAATACGTATAAACATTATTTCACATTAAAAAAAAATCCTCCTTGCTCTTCCCATGTTTTGAAACTACCACTAGGATATTCATGCACTCTAAATCATTTGAAGCAGTATCATTTTTAGCCACATCATTAAATGCGTACATATAGTGAAAGAGAATAATCAAATAATCATACTAGGTGGGAGAACTTTATGTGGATTAAATTCCTTAATCAGAGTATTGGATACATAGGTATCACAATATCATCAGTGTGGTGTGATTTGAGTTAGCTCAACCCATTAATGTTTACTCCTTTTGATAATTTTATAGCCCTGGAAAGAACATCTATGGTTTCAAGGTAAATGAGAATAGGTTTTAGATATATTTACATTATCATGGTTCAAAATTGTGAATAAAAATTAATAAGAAACATTCATAGGTAATTGTGCATTGATTTTTCCCTACTTCTAATAAATTCTATATCGACTAGCGATACTAAAATTATCTTATGAAATTGACCTAATGCAGACATTAAATTAACTCTACAACCAGTGTGACTATTTCAATGTTTTGAACCAAATTAACTAGAAACAAATGAAAATTTGACAAGTAAAGTCACATTTGTTTCTCCCTCTCTCAGTCAATATGGTGGGCTCACTAGAGAATGAAGACTCAAACCATTAGGTTAAAAATTTGACCAATAATAATTTTAAATTGAACATGTCAATTTAGTTATAGCCTAGAATTTGATGAAGTCAAGCATGATGTGAAATTACTATGAGTAATTAATATGAAATGAATTTCCATGTTGGAGGATGAGTATGTCTTCAACACTTAACATTTACTAGTATGTGGATGGAAGGCATGAAGCTTTTCAATAAAATACCAAAAAATGTTAAATTTTTTCTATCGAAATTAATAATGTAATTAACATGCTAGTAAATGTTTACTCGGAAGGTATCAGACAAAATCTTATCTCAAGTTATTCTATTGTGCTTGTCATATGTTCCTTTAATTTATTATAGTTATGTTGATCATTCATATCTTTAATATTAAAAATACTACTTCCCATAATTATTTTTATTATTATGTGCATTGTATTTTTATTTACTTGTATAATATATTGAATGTTGTAGTTCATCATGATCAATGCAAATAAGATGACATAATTCATCATAACGTAACCATGTGCAACAATGAATAACATAGGATTCTAAATCATGGAATTTTTTGATGAAAAAATTAACAAATTTGTGCAACCCAATATAAAGTTGATATACCAACCCTTAGAAACCAAAGAAAAAAGAAGGCCAACATAAATTTTAACACCATTGCCCATGTGTTATTGCTCTCCAAATAGATAATGGAACAAACATAAATTTTAATGAGAGATGTGGATGATAATGGTTACTCCATAAATTCTAAAGTGGTAAAGTGGGGTATGAAACTTAGTACATTGTTGAATTGGTTGAAAGGAATCACATCTATTAAAAATAAGGGACCACCCACTATTTTATCAACATATGAATAAAGTGAGATAGTCTAGTGCTGAGAAGAATTAAATGGCATGGGGCATGGTTTGGACATATTGAATTTGAATGCATGAGTTTCCCACATATGTGAAATCAGACCCAACCCTTTCACTGATTATGTCCCCACAAATTAATGTTGGAAAGGCTTCAAAATAACACACCCTAATTTATCTATGAGAATAATATAAGGACTATAAAAAGATAGGGGTGTCACACTAAGGCCATCCATTGTGTCTATTTCTTATGAGAACTTGAAAACATCATATGTCAAAAATAATTATGGGCCATAAAAAATTTGGAATTACAATGAGATAGGGGTGAAATTTGGAAGGAATTATGACATACAATCCATTGCCAAGAAAGGGGCAAGGAGTGTGTCATAGATAATGAAAAAGAGTAGATAATGGATAACTATTTTAGAATGTGCTAATGTAGTAGGATAGATCATATGATATTCTACCTCTTCAAATTGAAAAGGTAATTTTAGAATTTCATTATTAGAACAAGATATATGTATGGATCCCCAAGCCCATGCATGGATGATGAAATAATTCTTTATGAATTGGATTCATCATTTATCAATATCTATATTTGGAATATTTTATCCTATTAATATACATCTTATTTTTTATGGGCATGACAGCCATGTTGCACTTTCAACAATTGAAGAGGATGAAGCTTTGGGTATAGATTTTCTTACATTGGTGACACATACTAGCCACAATTTATACCCATTGGATGTAAGTGTGGTTGGTCTATTCAAAGCCTACATCAGGAGTGAAAGTTTGTCATGGATGAATATACATCATAATTTCAAGATAAAGAAACATGAATTTATCCACTTTGGGAAGCATAACTATAAATATTTCACTAACCCTTGAGGCACTAGTTAATGTCATGAATGTGAGTGTGACATTCCATTTCAAGGAGTATGAATTTAATGATGAAAAAAATATAATGAGGTTGGTAGACCTAAATGAGGAAGACATTGAAGTTATAGTGGAGAGGATCGAGTAAATGATCAAACATAATCTTGTCTGAGGTGATTAAGTTGAAACAAAAAATGTAGGAAATGTTTCCAATGTAGAAATTCTGAACATGAAACAATCCATGCAAATATAAATCTAAAAAATGTTTTAGATGTTAATTGTGAAGATGCTTCAAATTTCAATTCAAATGAAATGGATTAAACATTCAATTTTAATAAAGATGGTTTATGTATGAATATACAAGTAATCCAACCATATTGGCTAAGGGAGGGAGCAACAAATATAGGCCTCAATTGTGAAATTATTGAAGTTGATATATTGATGTCAATGTCATCACCACCACCTTTTATCCCAGAAAACATAGTTCATTACTATGCACCATATGGACAATGTAATGTATAATATGAATGGGTTGATTTATATGTCAACAAGGAAATAATATAAATTAATGAACAAAAAATAATGAAGGCATCTAAGCAAAAATTAATGACCATTAAACTCCAATATTAACATTTATAAAATTATTAGTTGAAAGGATTGAAAATAAATTAGAAAATAATGTACTCATGTTAAGTTGAAACTCACAAATTCTAACATTATATAACTATTGGAAGAAGATTATAAAATAAACAACCTAGAATAAGGAGTCTACAAAATTTAAGGCAAAGATGAAAAAAGAAGTTGACGACAAGAAAGTCTTGAGGTAGGTTGAGAGGGAAAAAGGGTAGAATCATAAACTTGAAAACACAAGAAAAAATCATAAGATGGAGTAGGAGAAGACACAAACAAAAGCAAAACAAGGATAAAAGGAAAGATCTTGATATAATGCACATGGAATTCATTAAGGAAAATAAAGAATTGGAGATGTTGAGGCATTTAAGCATAAAATTCAACCCTCTACCCAAACAACATCACATATTTAATGACATGATAAACATTTTATCTCTAATTGGTCCATGTGGTATCCCTCATATTTATATTAACATGGCAGAAATTCCCACTAAGGATATGATCATTGAAGGACAACAACAACTCCCTTATCTCTGAATTCAAGGAATGAAGGGCACATCTCAACTTTTCCACCTTGGATGGTATAAGTTTTGTTTTACCTTAAATAAATGTAATTAAATGTATTTAGTTTTTTTCATATTTTAAATAAATTTATTAATAAATGTAACGAAAGTAGATATATTCAATTTTATTATGCACTTAAATATTTTACTTTTTATCTACCATTATGTTTACAAATAGATCATAAGCCTAATGAAAGTTCAAATACTTTAACTCGAAATCAAGTTAGCCATTATTCTTCACCCTTGTTGAATTTTAAATATGTCATAATCAACTATGGATAACAAACATCAGAAACACATTTAAATAATTGAAACAATAATAAGTTGAGCATTACAAACATCAAAAATGTTGGAAAACAAATTGTATAAGCATTCCAAACATAGGAAAAATATACCATGTTAAGAAACACATTGTAAATGTATCACAAAGTTTGAAAACTAACAAATGTCAAGAAACACAATGTTTATAACAAATTGATAAACACAACAAACTTTTACCCTTTAAAACAATTCAACTTTAGTCCAAAACAATAACACATGGGTATATTGATCAAATATACAACTTATAACCTATCAAAAACATTGACAATAGAATATAAAACATATGAATAACATGCCATAACAATATGACAATAAGACAACAACATTTACTATATGTTAACAAAATTATTATTAAATATTGTAAGACAAACATTTACTAGTATGTTAAAATGAAATTATTATTTAAGTCTGAAAGAAATAAACATTTTATGGTATGTTAATGATATTCTTATTTCTTAGGGAACCACATAAAAATTTACTAGTACGTTAATGGTATTATTATTTATTAAGTAACCACATAAACATATTCATGGCTTCAATCCACATACTAGTAAGTGTTTAGTCTTGTCGACACAAACTTATTTTAACATGGAATATTTTTTTATATTAGTGATCCCTATTAATTTAGTATTTACATATATATAATATTTAGGGTCTCCATCCACACAATAAAAAATGTTCAGTGATTTATCAAAAAAAACAACTATATTTTAAACTTATAAAATATGAATTAATAACACAACAACATTAACTAAGAGGAACATATGAATAACACAAAAACAAGAATCCATAAAAGGCTTTGGTTTGATACATTTGAGTCAACATTTTTTCTCATGAGAATGAAAGTATAAATTTTGATTTAAAAATAATAAATTTTACTCCTAAGTGAATTCAAAACCTACATAAATTCTATCCACATAGCTTTAAATGTTTAGTATCAAATTAAATGTTTATCAATTGTTCAATCCAAGTAAATGGAAACCTTATTCTTTATGTAAGTAAATGATTAGTGACCATTTTCCATATTAATTTATGGTCAACAATCATGGATTGTCATGTTTGGAATTGTGTATTCTATCATTGGTCCTGTCATTGGTGTGTGTATTATATGTTTTGATAATTATTATTATGGAGATTCTTATCTAGGGTTTATTCACATAATATTACAAATGATTTATACACGTACGAATAACAAGATGTGGGTTTGGATTAATTTTTTGGTTTCTCCAATGATTGTCATTGCTTAGGAGACTTGGAGGGGCACCTATCATAGCTATGTATATATATGCACTTGGTGTCTATTGCACTCAAGGATAAGAATAATGTTGATGATCCCAATTGTGTGATTATAAGTTAATATATTTATTTATAATAATAGAAACAACATTCAAATATAATCCACTTCAATAAGGAAACCTCCAATAATCAAAATAAATGATGAAATGAATTCAAAAATGAAACTGATGATGATTATGGAGAGCCATGCTCCACCATATATATTAACATAATTGGGAAGAGTCACACCCATAATAGGTAAGGGTCACACCCATTCATTCCAATTATGTCATCCTAAATATTAATAATTAATAAATTAAAGATAAAGGTAATGTTCTCCATTCCATAACCTTAGTACTCATAAGGTTAGGGGTGTAACATGTCCTTTCCCTTAAAAAAAGCATTTCCCTCTATGCTTAGTATCTCAAGATTTTGTTGCATGAATTTTTCATCCTCCCATGTTGCATCTTTAGTGGGTAGGTTTTTCCATTTAATGATAAATTTAGAAATGGATTACTTACATAGTTTCTTCATTCATGTCTTCATAATAGCCTCAAGTACCATAATGAACTTACCTTATTCATCTAACTCAAGTAACTCAGACTGGACTAGAAGTATGGAACCAATTACTTTTTTCAAGCATGAAACATGAAAGATAAGATGAATTTTGAAAGAAGGTTTGTCATGTCCCCTTTTGAGTTGACATGTTCAGAGATGAGGATTAGCCTATTATGCAACCTTCGTAGGCTGATGGGATGGATAGAGGGTCTTGATGGAGCTGGGCTTGCCTTTTTGTTCAGGTTTTTTGGATATGAATTAAGGGAGATATTAATATTTGATTGATTTAATCAAATATTAATTATTTGGTCTAATTAATAATTAATAATTAATTATTAATTAGTTGGTCTAATTTTAAGACCCTAATTCTAATTTAAGAATTGGTCTAATTTTAAGACCCAAGTTCTAATTTGAGGAATTCTAATTTAAGAAACCCAAGTTCTAATTTGAGGAAATCTAATTTTAGCAAGCACACCTTTGGAGGGTATAAGGGTTTCTCATGGGAGAGAGTTTGGATTAGCCATTGATTATTGATTATTGATTTTGAAGAATTCTTCTGTGAAGACTGAGCCAAGGGTTCCAGGATTCCATTGTAGTGGAGAACATCAACTCTTCATTGTGTGCGATTTAGAGGCTGTGAGATATCAGCTAATTTATTGCCAAATTGAGAGATAGCTTCATACATAAGTTATCACAGAGGTATACAGATTTGAGAGATAGCTTCACACAAAAGTTATCACAGTATTTCAGGTATTTCTTTATTTAGTTTTTGATCCAATAAGTTATATAGATATAGATCTTCTGTATTAGAATCATATATTCTTGAGATCAGGTTGTTCAGTTATCAGGGGTTGAAAATAGATAGGTTGTGCTTAATTGGCAGCCGTACTAAGTTTGTACAGGTCTGTACAGATCCGCTCAGACACCGACCTCGGCAGACAGAGATCTCTAGTGACTGACATTTGCCGACTGAAGACCAACGTCGGCAGAGAAGGACCTACAGTGACCGACATCAGTAGAATATCGATCGACGTCGGTGACTGTGTGTTCAGGGTCAATCTCCAAATTCAGGGTCAATCTCCAGATTCAGGGTCAATCTCCAAATTTGCAAAAGCAAAGGGTTTCAAGATAGAATATTTCATGTTATCTCATTTGTATGATAGAGACTCAATTGTGTAATCGTCTAGAAGAACAAGTGATAAGATCTTTAATTTGCTATTGAGATATTATATTGTGAGTTATTTATTCATATTTGAAATTATTTTGGCAAAAAGTGTATCTTGTTTAGAGCTATTTGTGTTTAGATATTCCCTACTGAAAGGGGATATTACAGTGGTATCAGAGCCAAATTCCTGCCATCCTGTTGGGCACATCAGAGCTAAATCCTGCCATCCTGAGGGTGTGACAATCTTATGCAGCCATTAGAGTTGGGACCACACAGGGATAACACATGCAGCAGAGCCTTGCTTGAAGGTACCCAGTTGTTAGAATAGCAAAATATTATCATGAGTGATAGACATGAGGGTAGCCCACCCAGGGGCCACAGGTATGATGCTGATTAGGACACCAGAGAATTTCACTGTGCTATGATGACAAGCCAACAGAAAATGAATCAGACACTACAGGCACTTACGACTATGATAAGGAGGATGAACGCACCTGATAGATAGAACAGGGAACAAAGAGATGACAGGGGTGCTACGGTTAATCAGAGACCACAGCAGACCCACTCCAGAATAGTGGATAGACCTACACGTCCTACATTTGTTCAAGAGGAACCAAAAGCACCAGCAGAGGAGGAGGCAAGAAATTCCCCATTTGCAGATGTTTACATGGCTGCAAATGATGAGTGGGACTTATTACCTCCTCATGTTCAAGAGAGGACGTCCTTTGATCATTTTGTTCAGCTAAGGAGAGAGCACTACAAATTAGTTAGACAGGACATGAGGCCTAAAGTTCAATTCAGTGAGCTAAAGAAGGCTACTGGCAAGCTTTCTTTGACCACTTTTGACGGTAGCAGCAAGATGACAGCTCAAGCTTGGGTTCATAAGCTTGACACCTTTTTGGCATTGAGACCAATGTCAGAGATAGAGGCCATCAAATACGCCACTTTGCACTTGGATGGAGTAGCACATGATTGGTGGTACCATGGTATGGTAACACTTCAGCATAACCAGGTGACAGAGTACCAAGACTTTGTGGATAGATTGGTTGAGCAGTTTGACAGGAAATATCCTGAGGTTTACTTTCGAGATCTGGCATAGTTGAGACAAACAGGTAACTTGGAGTCCTTCATTGGTGAGTTTCAGAGATTGGCAGTCATGGTGCCCAATATTTTCGAGCGTAGATTGGTAGTTCTCTTCATGGAGGGACTGACAGAACCATTGAGAGGTTGGATCAAAGCCTTTGATCCTCCTTCATTACAAGTAGCTACGAAGAAGGTGCGTAGTATGGAGATGGCAGCCCCATCCCATAAAGTTAACTCCAAAGGTACTTCTTCATCTAGAGACCATAAGTGCTCCAATGCAGATACAGAGAGTCCAGATTTCAACATAGATAAATTAGGTGTAAAGAATGATTCAAAGGCCAATCCAGTAGCACCACCTTTGGATCATGAGGCTTTTAACAATCTATGCAAGAAGAAGCTTTGCTTCTACTGCAAAGGTCCATATGATATCCATCGCGATTGTCCTTTGAGGCCTAAGGGCAAGGCAAATCGTGTGATGTGGGCATATTATGAGGATTCAAATTCAGAGGATTCCGAACAGTAGAATAGTTTTAAGGAGGTAGGGGTAGAGTTAGAGCTTCACATACAGGAGGCACGGCTATCCAACATTTAGTCCAATGAGTCATTCAGACTCCGTGGAGTTTTAGCAGGGCAGAAGGTCATCACCCTTCTTGATACAGGAGCCACACATAATTTCATAGATGCTAGATTTGTGGAGAAGTGTGGACTCACTACTAAAGATTTTGAGGGCATTAGAGTTAAGGTAGCCGATGGTCATACTCTTAGGTGTGAGCGTATGATTAGAGACCTCCCATTGTGCTTGAACAACTACGAGTTCAAGGCTGATTATTATGTGGTGAACATGGGGGATATAGACTTAGTCTTGGGTATGAAGTGGCTTCATTCATTTGAGGAAGTTACTCTTTGTCTCAAGGACATGGAGGTTCACTTTGATGTTGATGGGAAGACACATATTCTTAAGGCAATTCGAGGCAGCAGCTTTAGATATATGTTTTTTCATCGAATGGAGATGCTCATACGACATGACATGATAGAGTGCGATGACGAGTGCACATTGGCACCAACACAGGAGAGATATGAGGATGAGCTTGGTCTTGAGGTGAGTGCAGTTTAGGAGTTATCACATGTGGTAGGGACTCAGCTTTCTGTTACAATCAGGTCACAGGTTGATGATGATATGACTATTTCTAGCCTTCACAATCCAGATTTAGATATTATTCAGGGAAGGAGTTTGCTTGAGTTGCTTGCTGATTTTCATTTATGGATTGGATGTTGGGGTGCTTATCTTAGTACTAGGGATGGACATGGCATGGAGTTGCATTGATTAACAGCAGGGAAGATCATGACTACATTTGGGACCCAGGTGGATTGATGGGTGTATCATTCAGCGATTGCTTGAGGGCAAGCAATTTTAGGAGGGGCGGATTGTCATGTCCCCTTTTGAGTTGACATGTTCAGAGATGAGGATTAGCCTATTATGCGACCTTCATAGGCTGATGGGATGGATAGAGGGTCTTGATGGAGCTGGGCTTGCCTTTTTGTTCAGGTTTTTTGGATATGAAATAAGGGAGATATTAATATTTGATTGATTTAATCAAATATTAATTATTTGGTCTAATTAATAATTAATCATTAATTATTAATTAGTTGGTCTAATTTTAAGACCCTAATTCTAATTTAAGAATTGGTCTAATTTTAAGACCCAAGTTCTAATTTGAGGAATTCTAATTTAAGAAACCCAAGTTCTAATTTGAGGAAATCTAATTTTAGTAAGCACACCTTTGGAGGGTATAAGGGTTTCTCATGGGAGAGAGTTTGGATTAGCCATTGATTATTGATTATTGATTTTGAAGAATTCTTCTATGAAGACTGAGCCGAGGGTTCTACGATTCCATTGCAGTGGAGAATGTCAACTCTTCATTGTGTGTGATTTAGAGGCTATGAGATATTCACTGATTTATTGCCAAATTGAGAGATAGCTTCATACAGAAGTTATCACATAGGTATACAGATTTGAGAGATAGCTTCACACAGAAGTTATCACAGTATTTCAGGTATTTATTTATTTAGTTTTTGATCCAATAAGTTATACAGATATAGATCTTCTGTATTAGAATCATATATTCTTGAGATCAGGTTGTTCAGCTATCAGGGGTTGAAAATAGATAGGTTGTGCTTAATTAGCGGCCATACTAAGTTCGTACAGGTCTATACAGATCCGCTCAGACATCGACCTCAACAGACAGAGATCTCCAGTGACTGACATCGGCCGACTGAAGACCTACGTCGGCAGAGAAGGACCTACAGTGACCGACATTGGCAGAATATCGACCGACGCCGGCGACTGTGTGTTCAACATAGCAGGCCGAGACTTTCAGATTCAGGGTCAATCTCCAGATTTGCAAAAGCATAGGGTTTCAAGACAGAATATTTCACGTTATCTCATTTGTATGACAGAGACTCAGTTGTGTAATCGTCTAGAAGAACAAGTGATAAGATCTTTGATTTGCTATTGAGATATTATATTGTGAGTTATTTATTCATATTTAAAATTATTTTGGCAAAAAGTGTATCTTTGTTTAGAGCTATTTGTGTTTAGATATTCCCTACTGAAAGGGGATATTACAAGGTTGAAGTTATATATTATGAGAAATACTTCCTCTTTGGGGTAGAACCTTTTATGGCCCATAAAATTTTGGTATAATATTGATATTCATATTTTGTTTAAGTGACCATTATTTATATGGTTGTAAGTTAAGGAACACTTAATCTCCTTCCTCAAAATTCCTCTCACTACAGTGTTGATTGACTTGATGTTTCATCCTATTTTGAGCCATAACCAAATTATCCTTAAGGACTTTAATAACTTCTTATTGGTATTTAAGATGATCCTTGACCTCTCAAGCTTTGAAATGACCCTGCAAATAAGAGGTAGTGGAAGGCAGGGGTAGCCATACAGTTCTTCAAAAAGTGTCATCTTTGTCATAGTGTGAAATGATGTGTTGTACCACCATTATAATTGTGAAATCCACTTGGACCAATGTTCTTGTGTTTTGAAGGCAAAAAGTCATGTATACACATAATAATTTTAACTTTCATCACATACTGATGATTTACAGCTTGTAATAACTAGTCGAGACTTAATCTCTCTGAGTGTATGCCTCAAGGGGTACATTGAGAAAGGGGTGGGTACACCATTGGTGATTCATAAGATTATTTTCCCTTTTTCCACTCACCATCTACACACTTTTCTCCTAAAACCATTTACCCTAATATTATTATTCTTTGTTGTACCCATTCAAAACATCTATGCAATCATTACCCTCCATGTTCTTGCCTTGACCCCCTTTCACTAGTTACCTGTACTAGGTTGACTGGGTCAACCTTATACAATTTCAACCTTTGATTATTATATTAGGTTGAATGATTCGACCCTATACTATTTATTGGTATTTTTCACTTTGAGTGGTGTTATCCCTTTGATCGACATAGCTCAGGACCTAATTATTTATCTCCCAAATACATACAGGGTCAACTAGATTGACCCCATACAACCGACATATTCAAAAATATTCAGGGAAAGATCCACCTATATATACAAGCTCATTTCCAACAACTTGTAAGAATCATATAAGATAAAAATAATAAGTGTGAATGAACATTTATCTATTGACCATTCTACTCGAGGAATAAATCTTAGGGTTCCATACTTTCTTTGGAGATATAGATCTTGTCTTGTGTATAATTATTTTGGATGTATAGATAAGTTATGTATCCTAGAGATTATTTATATTTTCTATCCTTACATACCATACAATCTCTTGTGAAGAACCTTAGCCAAGGGAGAGATTGAGGCTTGGCAAGTTCATCTTCAAGGTAAGTATTCCTAACTTTATTTCTCCTTTGTAAGAGTAGATATATAACATAGTTGCGCTTCTATTCCCATGAATTAGGATTTGGTATACATTAAGGTGAGTATATGTCTTCTATGAATTTTTAGTTTAGTTATTTGTTTTGTTTCTAACCCCCACTTTGTGCCACAATATTTGGTGTGTACTAGATTGGATTTACATTCTTGTTATTAGAATAGAGTGAACATTAAAACCTAGGATTATTTTGGGGTTGTTGCATGATTGCATTAGATTGTAGGCTTTAGAACCATTCATAACATGGTTTATTATGAAAATTTATCCCCTAATCAGGTTTAGTGGATCCCCATATTGGTCATGTTCCTGCTTAACAAATGTATTCCTAGTCAGAAGTGTAGGTATGCTCTATCTTCTCTGATCCAAGATCAATTTATAAACATGATGCATTTATGATTACATACATTCTAATGAGTCTGATGTGAAACTAACCCTTGTATGATTTATTTCATTATTTTTAGAATTATTTTTATCATATATTTATCATACTAGATCGACTCTATTAACCCAGTTCTAATCTTTATGCACAGGTGTTCAAGAATTAGCAACTAAATTGACCATATTGACCCATTACAAGTTTTTAGCTTTTTAGACATCTATTTCAGACTACTAGGTTGACCCAATCGACCCTATACTTTTTTATACATCTAGTTCAAATTACTAGATCAACCTAGTTGACCCTATATATTTCAAGCACTCAGCATCAAGTTTCTATAAAGCTTGATGGACCCAGTCAACCCAGTTAATAGAATTTGAAAGTATATATCAAGGCTCTTGAGCAACAATCTTAATTTTTTATGAATCTAACCCTCCAAGGCTCATTTATATATCTTAATATATTTATTTATAGTCTTTCCTTTTATAGTTTTTAGTCTTTAAAAACTACCTTACACAGTCAACTAGATTGACACTATCTATCTATTTTTATGTTCTATGTGTTATCTGGATAACTGGGTTGACACTATTGACCCTATTCATTTTTAGACCTTTCTTGTGTAGTATACGATTCACCCTATCAACCCTATTATATATTTTATGCATACATTTTTTACCATATCAACATTGTAGCTTGTTTCAAAGTTGGAATTAATCTCTATAGGCTAGTAATTAGTTCATACCTTTCTTTTATTCTTGCTTGCATGCTTAAAAAAGTTCACATAATCTAATTAGTGGGTTTTTAATTAAATATTTAGTTTCACTATTTATTTTTTATGCACATATGGATAAATAGAAAATATATATAAATAAGCATTTTAACACTTGGCTACCCAAGGCCAACCTACTTGGATTTCATCACCAAGGGGGACGCTGACCTTATACTCTAGTTAAGTATAAATCATGGTTAATGGTATATTATTTCTAAGCACCTGACACCCTTATCATTGTGGTGTGTGAAGTTAGAGGGTAGGCCCCATTACCAAGCCTATATCATTACCACTATAGTCCCTTACATCCTATGCTATCTGAAACCATCTTTAAATGACTTTCTAGTTCCTTGTTTACAACTGACATCCCATCACATTTAAAATAATATCTTAATAATCTTATAAACATTTAGGTTGACCAATTAGTTAGCTCTTTACTTTATAATTTTATTACTTGCTCTTTGCTCAATTGTATTTTTTACTAAAAAAACTTGAATTAGCTAGTGTTGGTGTAAGGTTTTATGTTGTGTGCTTCAATTGGATTGGACAATATTAATCTAATTGACTATTTATTTCCCTTCAGTTATTTCTTTTCCAATTACTTTAAAAACTTATCTTGTTTCAATTCATAATCTATTTTAGGATTTTTAATCTTCCATATCTATTGTATTAGTTTGACCCAGTCGACCCTAAACTATTTGTAGACCCTATTTACTCTTTTGCCAACCTTTATTCACTTTATTGGGTCAACCTAGTTGACCTTGTACTATTTGTAAGCCTCATTTATTGTACTAAGTTGACCTAGTTGACCATGTACTATTGATATCACTTCCTATCTCTTTTTTATTTTTTGCATCTCTTTCTTATGTATTTATCTAGTCTTATCTCATCATGATGACATCTATTCAACCTTATTTTAGTCAATAACACTTCATAATTAAATATTTGGATGATAACCTCACTTATTTCATTATTTCAGATGAAACTATCTAATTTCTTCCTTCCTCTTCTCCTAAACCAAAACCAATCACTACATAATGTATTTTAGTTTAGGTCATTCATCCTAATTCCCTTCCCAATATCAATTTTTGGAATATTCCACCAACTAATCCCTCTAGTATCAACACTCATACACTTACAACCAATGCTCATAATCCTCTTGTTATATCCATAACAAGATCACCTAGAATTATCACTTCCCAAAGTGTCATGGTTGAAACCACTCAAGTTGATAATATATATGGTTCCCAATTATTAAAAAACCTTGATGATAGTACTATTTACACTCCTAGAAAGAATGGTGGCTTTACCAAGCTTCCTTATTTTACCACCACACTTAATACAACTAACACCAATGTTTAGAATCCTCCAACTACAAATAATCCTCGTCCCACCAACACTACCAATCCCCCTCTTATCAACACTAATATCCCTCCTATAAACACCAACCCGCCTATTGATAAAACTCAACTTCTTGCACAAGTCATATAACAAATGAACATCATGCAAACGTCTAACACCTCTCAAGTGATTAACATGTAACAACATTTATGCAACATGATTAGTCAACCACCTCAAGTCATCATGTCGCAACCAAATCACCATTTTCTCCCTCCTCTTAGAGATGCCAATGGGAATATCATCTCTCAACCTTTAATGAATAAAAAAATGCTTCAACATCTTGAAAATGAACCTTTATCCCCATTCATTTCATACAGAGATATTGGAAACATTTATCCAACTATCACTTATAATGGGACTAAAGACCCTACTATCTTTCTTAAGTCTTTTTGTAACCTCTATAAGGAAAAGGT
The DNA here is from genome assembly GCA_037957365.1 of Torreya grandis. NCBI lineage: Eukaryota > Viridiplantae > Streptophyta > Pinopsida > Cupressales > Taxaceae > Torreya > Torreya grandis. Next base: position 369,870 of record JARHVA010004429.1, on the reverse strand, counting down.
CCAAACTAACAACTTTCCTACCACCAAGCTCTTAGACAAAAAATTTTTGGGTGATGAAATTGAATGTTACAACCAAATTTTGAGACATTCCATCTCACAAATATAGGATTTAGTAAATTCTCTAGTGAAGGAATTCCAACACGAGGACCTTTCTAAAGATTACCTTAGCCATTGTATCAATTCCACGCAACTTCCTAATGAATCTTCTCATAATTTCATCAATCAAATAAAGGAAGTCTCTTTCTCATTAAGTCAAACATAACATGAATGATTATACTCTTTTAAAAATATTTATCACATCTCTTAAGGTTCCCCTTCAATTCCAAGCTCAAATATTTTCACCTAAACTTTAGAAGAAGCATTAGACCAATAAAAAATGCAATACTTTCTTATGACTCAAATTTAACCATCTCAAACAACTACTAAATAAATTCTTAAATCATTTTATCATAGCATTGATTCATCCAAGTCTCCCCAACCTCAAAGTGGAGAATCCAATTCAACCAATTCTAACCTAACAAACACTCCCTTGAGTATAGAATAACTTAATAAGAAATTGCCACCCTTTACACCCATGATATTTTATCCTTCCAAACATCCTCTAAAATGGTACAATAATCATAAGTTTTGTTGGTGGCATGCCACTATTGATCATTATCATGATTCTTATCATGATCTTCACCTATTTCTTCTTTCTTCCTTTCTTGGTCCACATTTCAATCTTGATACTCTAATAAAATAATGTTATCAAGACTATATTCAAGACTCTCAAATTCAATCTCAAGAAACACAATCACACCAACATCAATTATCTAATAAATAAACCTCATCTGCTAATGTTGTTCAAACCATAATTAACCCCCCTTCCTACACCAATAAGGAAATCATAGCTAACATGAATAAATTTAAACATATTGTTGCATCTATTAAACCTCAACCTCTTAGGTCACATAAACCAAAAGAGTATCTAGTTCAAATAACTACTCAAACTCATATCATACATGATCCTCCTTTACCTGCTGTATCTTCTCATACCTCTCGTATACATCATATGTCACATTAAACATCCTTAAACTCTAACAGATCAACACATTTACCTATCTCTAAATGCACCTACCAAACCAACACAAATCATTCTAACAATTCAATTTCACCTCACTCCAACCTACATGTTAGGGCATCTTGCAATGGCCATCCACATGTCACTTAAGACTTTAGGACATCTTGTGATTCCCATTCTTACATCCAATTACCTTTTGGGGCATCTTGCGATGCCCACTATTATTCTACAATGCATAATAACAAACAAAGTCAACTTCAAGAAACCTTATGAGACTTATAGCCTTGTATTTCACATGCTCATCTTTGATTCAGATGTTAGCATATATCTTACTTGTTATTTTTTGTCTCATGTTTCTTTGCTTTTTTGTAATTTATTTCTTTTAGTTTCTTTTTTCTAGCATCATTATTTTCCTTTGTGATCTTTGGCTTTCTTACACATCACATCTGGTATTTGTTTTCATTTTTGGATCTTATATGTCTCTTTCATTTTTGTCTTTTTATGTCATTCTTTCCCTTAGTAGTTTTATTATTCTTTTCCCCCTTGTTTTTCATTCACCTTATGAGTTGAATTTTAATACCATGAATAAGACCAGGATCTCCTCAAAAATTACCTCATTAAAACATTTTAAAACCACTTTTTGAAAATATTACTACATGGATATTTTATTTATCATTATGTTTCTATTTTTCCTTATGTCTTCATTATTGTTTTCTTTCTTATCTCCATTTTTAATTGATAATTATAACTATGACTTGATTATACAAACCATGTTTCCTTTTACCATGTGATCAGTTAGCAAACAATACACCTCATTATACTTTATTTTTACTAGTCCACTTTGGATATCATTTTTTCCTTCTTCTTTTTCACAAACTAGGCATATACATGGTTGAGACTTGAGATCACATGCTAGTTCATTTTTAAGCTTAAGTGTCTTAGACAGTCTTTGTCTTTGGTTACTTATATTTCTTTAGCCTTAGCCTAAATATCATTCATGTGTATCACTACATCTCTCATAATTGGTCATTCCAAATCCATATGGAGGAGTAATATTAAAAATCCATAAAAAGTTAAAATCTAAATTATTTAAACAAAATACAATGATATCAAAGGCAAAGATATTCTTAAAATTCAAATCACACTAAAAGACTTGATTCAAAGCATGTCTCCTTCTTCTAGTCAAAGATCAAACTCCACAGTTAGCCTCATAATAGAGCCAAGGTCCTTTGGGGTGATGTAGGCTAGTAGATTAGAAAATGAGAATAAAAAAATATTTTAGTGCTACCTAATTTCTCATGTAAGTACCCAATATTCATAGTAGACTAATAGATCTGTAAGGGGTATTGAAGAATGGGAAATATGTCCTAGAAAGGTAGGTCTATTTTAATTTTCTTTTACCAATCTACCTTCATGATTTGATCTTATTAGCATGCCTATTTGCCTAAAAAAATTTATGTCTATAGAGAACATGTTTCCTTTGTATATAAATGACCACTAGTCACATAGTGTCTTCTCATGTCCTTAGTATACCTCCTATCTCCTAACGTCTTTTCATAAGATGCCATGTCTTGTTTTTTACATTCCCTTTTCTATTCCCTATATCCCTCATATTTCCTCTTGATAAATATTATTTTTTCTTCTGATCACTCCCCTTGGTATTTCAGTTGTGAACTACTTTGTAAGACCGTGGATAGGACCTAACATTCCTCACAAAATTACCTTTTTAACTTATTTTTCTCCCTAATGTTTTCTAGTTCTCTTTTTTACACCCCTTGTGTTTTTATTTTGTGAGTTATTTCATAAGACTATAGATAGGACCTAATATTCCTCACAAAATTACCATCTTTTTTCTTACCTCACTTTTTATTTCACTTAATTATTATCACCCCTTGGGTTTTTGTTTTATGAGTTTGTAGTGTAAGAATATAGATAGGACCCAACCCTCCTCATAAAATTACCATCTCTTCATCTTTTTACATCTTTGTTTTTAAACTTTATCTTTTTTTTCGTTTGATAGATGTAATTTACACAACAATCTATGCTAGCATGTTTTCATCCACTTCCCTCATTTATTATGATATGAAGTCACACTTTACTATCATTGTATCCCTCTTTTTTCCATTTGTCATATTTTTTGCAATTTGAAGTAATTCAAATTGTTCCATGTGTCACTCCTCTTGATTTCACCTTTCTTTCACTCCATATTTGATAAAACAAAGTTAAAGTCAAGGTAACATTTTTATTTCACCTATATTCATGAGGCTCTTAGAGCCCATGTTCCTTGATTTTTTTTCTCTCTTAGAAACATTGTCCCAAGTTTTCAAATGAAGGTCTTCTTTATCACCCATGTTTGGTTTTCCAAATCTGTATGGAGGAGGAATAGAAAAATTCATCAATAACATAAAAAGATAAATCATTTGAAACAAAAGGAAATGATATCTAAAAGGAAACATACAAATCTCAAAATTCAAATCACACCAAAAAATGTGATTAAAAGCACATCTCCATCTCTAATTGAAGTTCAAATTCCACAGTTGACCTCACATAGAGTCAAGGTCCTTTGGGGTGTGGTAGGCCAGTAGATGGGAATATGGGAATTCAAAAAAAATTATATGGTTATACCTACTTTCTCACACAAGTACCCAATCTTTGCAGTAGACCAACAGATCTATAAAGGGTCATGAGAAATGAGGTACATGTTGTGAGGAGGTAGGCCTATTTTAATTTTCATGCATATAGCCTTCATGGAATGATTTGTATACTTCATTTTTCGACCTAAGACGTGTGTGGATAAGATAATTTCTTCATATTCCTTAAGGTCAAAATTACTCTTGATTTGATAAACCTAATTTGAGTGTCTTAGCTTCGATAAAGAGTCCCTCTACCTTGGTGTTTCCTTAATTTTCCCCTCCACCCATTTCATTCCCCTTGTTGAAAGATAAATTATGATTCCAAATCTATTTTCCCTTATTCTATTATTCCTTCTTCTTCATCTCTTAAAAATATGCTAGCACTACTTTGTTTCAATTTTATCTATCCATAGAGTGAAACAACATGTTTGAATAACTATGGATTCATCTTTATTTACACCATGATTTTACATGTCTAGACTTGTTTTACTTTCCTTTTAATCATTTATCATTATTTTACTATCCTACCATTATGTACACCTAAGTTTGTACCCTTTTTCCATTGTTGAAGTGAGGTTGGCTTGTTACTTCTCACTCATAAATGTTGTTTTTCCTTTTATACACCTTTTTCCAATGTTGAGTGAGATAAGGATTATTACTGCTCACTCATCAATGTTGTTTTACCATTTTTTTCTTATTTTACCATTTATGTTTTATTATCATCTCCTATTTGACAAGTATCCTTGGTTTGACTTGGTGAGTTTGCCTTTCTTACTTAGGGTTTACTTGTTTGATTTTTTAGTCTTTAGTAGCCTTGGATTTTTGGTTACCTGATTTACTCTTATTTTCACTTGGTCATTTGGTCTAACATATCACTTCTCATCCTATCCTACCAAATTTCCCAAGTACATCCTATCCTCATAACACTAGTTATCTTATCTTTTTATGCACTTGTTTGTTTTTGCTCTTTAGTTTTTTATTCTTGGGTTTGTCGAAAGTAATCTCTACACCCTACACAATCAAAACTAACAACACAAAAAACAACCATCCCATAATAAAGTTAATTCAAGGTACACATTACTTTTAATTTATATTTATTTGTTTTTTAGTCATTTACGTTCAGTTATTTTATGCTTTAAAATACTACAACTTTTTATTTAGCATCAGCATTGTATGTTACTATGTTCTTTCTCGAAGCACCATCCCTTATTTCACCTTAATGACACACTATGAGATTTGACTAGTTAAAATGTATACATAAAATATTTTTAACTTTTATCACATACTAACACTTTACATCTTGTAGGACCCCATTGAGACTCAATCTCTCTGAGTGCATGACTTAAGGGGTAGACTAAGAAATGGGTGGGTAGACCAATAGTGCTTCATAAGATTGATGCCCCTTTTTCCATTTACCATCTACACACATGTCTCCTAAAACCATTTAACCTAATATTATTCTTCTCTATTATACGTATTCCAAACATTTGTCTTAACATTACCCTTTTTGTTTTTCCTTGACCCCCTTTCACTAGTTGACTGTACTAGGTTGACCCTATACAGTTTTCAGCCTTTGATTACTATATAAGGTTAACTGGGTTGACTCTATACACTTTAAGGGTATTTAGCACTTTAATTAATGTTATCCCTTCAACTGACCTAGCTCAAGACTTAGTGATTTATCTCCCAAAAATATGTAAGGTCAACTAGGTCAGCCTCGTACAGTCAACATATTCATAAGGATTTAGGGCAACATCCACCTATATATACAAGTTAATTTCCAACCATTTTTAATAACAATATAAGTGAAGAAGAATAATTATGAATGAACATCTACTTATTGACCATTTTACTTAAGGAATAAATCTTAGGGTTCCATACTTTCTTTGGAGATATGGATCTTGTCTTATGGAGAAGTCTTTTGGATGCATAGATATATTTTTTGTCTTAGAGTTGATTTCTATTTTTTATCCTTACATACCATATAAATATCTTAAGAAGCACCTTGGCCAAGGGAGATATTTAGGGTTGGTGGGTTCATCTTCAAAGTAAGTATTCCTAACTTTATTTTTCCTTTGTAAGACTAGATAGATAATGTAATTGTGCTTCTATTCCCATGCATTAGGATTATGTATGCATTGACATGAATATATGTCTTATATGCATGTTTAGTTTAGTCATTTTTTTTTCTATCCCCCACTTTGTGCCACAAGATTTGGTGTGTACTAGATTAGATTTATTTTCTTGTTATTAAAATAGAATGAACATTAAAACCTATGACTCTTTTAGGGATATTATGTTATTGTGTTAGACTATAGGATTTATAATTCTTCCTACCATGGTTTATTATGACAAGTGATCCCCTAATTGGTTGTAGAGGATCCCCATATTGGTCATGCTCCCACTTAATAAATGTATTCCCAAACAGAAGTGTAGGTATTCTCTATCTTCTCTGAGCTAGGATCGATTTATAAACATTATGAATTTATGATTGCATACACATCAAATGTATCCCTTGAGACATTTATTCACACTTTCAATTTGGCCATCTGATTGTGGATGATAATATGAACTATGGGAAAGTTTTGTACCCCATGCAGAAAATAGTTCAATCCAAAATATGCTAGTGAAGATAGGATCATAATCACTCACAATGATTTTGGGAATGTCATGGAGTTTTTTTTTTACCTTTTTCATGAATATTTTTTCCATGGTAATATCTTTAAATGGATGAAAAATCCCATAAAAATTTGTGTACTTGGTGATTCTATCAACAACCCCTATATCACATCCATATTATTGAATTTAGGTAGGCCTATAATGAAGTCCATTGATATTTATTCACTATTATCACATCCATATTATTTATGTGGATTTAATTTCCTAATCAAAGTATTAGATATGTAGGTAAAACCATATCATCATAATGGTGTGATTTGAGTCATCTCAGCCCATTAAATTTTACTTTGTTTAATAATTTTATAGCCCTTGAAAGAGCATATATGGTTTCAAGGTAAAGGAGACTAGGTTTTAGATATATGTTCATCAATATGGTTTAAGATCGTAAATAAAAATTAATAAGAAACATTCATAGGTGATTTTTCAATCATTAAACCCTACTTCTAATAAATTTAGTATCGACTAGTGATACTAAAATCATCCTTCAAAATTGACCTAATTAGACATTGAATTTGTTATAGAACCAATGTAACTATTTAAATGTTTAGAACCAAATTAACTACAAACAAATGAAAAAATAATTTAATAATTATATTTATATTATGTAATGTTTTAACAAGTTTAGACCAACTTTGGATAACCAATAGTTTTGGCACACCTAGAGGGACCAAGTTTATTTGGTATAATTGAAGTTTGAAGATTGAGAAGAAAGATTTGTAGTAGAAAGAGAGATATACCACCATGAAAATTTGAAGATCCTTCAAGTTGAAGAGCTCATAACATCTTCTAGATAGTGTTTTCATGCCAATGTTTACAAAAATAATATCGAGTAAGGGTACTTCTTTTCAATATATTGAATTGCTTTATACTTCTTATAAAATATCAAGAGTTAATAATGCAAGGCCTTACCCTTGAAAACAACATTCATCCTTTGGTCAAGCTATTATTTTAGTCTAATATATTTTCCCCATAAGCCAAATCCCTTTTGCCCAAATGGTTATCAGGAATCAAGTTTTTGCCCCATTTAATAAGGGTAGTTCCTTAAATTTAGACCAAATATGATGACATTCTTATGTCTGCCCTAAAAAATATCCCTTTCTTCTCAAGAGAATGGGATAAAACTACTACTATTGAGCATATCCAAGATGTTTCCAATCTATGTTTTGTTCATAATATTACTCAAGATAATGTGGCCATAAGATTACTTGTTGCTTCCTTCAAGGGAAAAGCATTGCATGTATATAAATCTTATTTTGATCTTAATTCTACTTGGGATGAATTAGGTGTAGCCTTAGTTAAGAAATTTGAATAAAATTTTGATCATCTATCTTTGGTTGAATAACTAACTACCATAAAAAGGTACCCTGATGAATTCATGTTTGACTTTAACCTTAGATTTTAAAATACATGGATTAGGATTCCTAGATTGGTTATACCATCCCTAGAGTATGCACTTTTGTACTACCTTAAGGCCCTTAATTTTGATATAAGTGTCATGATATAGTCCATAGGTGGCAATAATTTTTCAAATGCCTATGAAATTGCTATCAGAGTAGAAAATAGCATGATTCAATCTAGTAAACTTGTTTCAAGGCCTCGATTGCCTTTTGTCCATAATTTCAACCTATTCCTCCTCCTCAAGTCCCTTAGATTCCATCTATAGCCCCTATTCCATCTCCAAAATCCCAAGTTGTAATTCTTCCTAATCAATCTAGTGAGATTGGTGATCTGAAAATCATGTTACAAGCTTTTGGAAATGAAATTGTTTCACTCAATAGAATATAGTACTAGGGTAAACATTATCAGCATAAAAAATGGAATACTTATTATTCTTTCAATAACCAAAGACCCCCTTATCAAGGTTTCAAGAACAATAGGCAACCCTATCATAATCAATGAGATATAACCCAAACTAATCCATATGCATCCCTTGATCCCAATGTACCTTCCAGATCAAAAACCATTATTCCCCAAAATAATTTCATGCAGGATGCAGGTTGGTAGCCTTCCAATTCAAATGATATTCAGAATCAGGCCTTGGTTTCACAAGATATTACCATACCATAGATGGCATAAGAAGTGTTTTCTCTTCAAGGTGGTAAGTATCAAGACATGAATATGAAAGTCCAAGGAGAATTTCAACATGTTCCATGGTAGCCTGATGCTATCAATGTTAATTGGAATTTGGATAACCACATTGCATTCAACCAAGTTTATGAAACTAACAACACAAATGGTCAAGTGGTAACTCTGACTAGAGCTTAATGAATAGTAGTTGAAGAAGCTCAAGATGTGATAAATATTTCTATTGTTCCTAATCTTGTGTCAAAAAATTTCAAAGATAAATTTATTATTATTGTAGTATAGAAGAATCAGAATACAGAGACAACGAAAATTCCCCAAATGCCCCTAACTAGAGAACAACTAGTGGCTCAAAAATTTAAAAAAAAGGTTAGTGTAATATGATTTAGCATTATTGATCAAATGAAAAAAATCAAATTTTAGTTTTAGCATGTGGGATTCTCTTTCCATTCTAGGGAAAAATGACATGATGATTCTAGAACTTTCAAATCTTAAGGTATCTAAAGAACCAACTAAAAAATAAGGAGCTATTTTGGCCAATTTAAACTAGCAAATCAAGTAGCCTAATCAAAAAATACATAACATGAAAAAGGTATATAAATCCAAAATGAATTTAAAAAAAAACCCTCCCTTTTATCTCTCTTTGATAGTAGGTGACTGCTTAGTCCATAATTTTATGGTAGATAGCAGAGCTAGTAGCATTGTCATGCCCAAATAAATTGCATACAAGCTTAGTCTTAGTTATGAGCTAAATACCAAAGGAATATTGAAATTATATCTATCACCAATAAATATATTATGCATAATCAAAGTATTGAAACTGACATTACACACTTCCCCCAATATTATTATTCATCAAGATGTAGTTATAGTGGACTTACCTCAGTTTTTTCCATGTGTCTATCATGAGATTTTACTTCAGATATTGGATGATATTTATCAACTAATTAGACCTATCTAATGTCCATAAATAGTTATGGAACTAAGGTGAAAATATATTTTCAATCTATTTAAATATTTCATTTCAATCTATATATGCCAAGTATGGTAAACACTAATTGTGTCATCTCAGACAAGGTGTTAGAAAGTAGTGAGGTGGAAACTAAGCCACCCCTAGATGGAGTCCCAAATATTTTATTTGATGAATGGACCTCTATTTTAAATGAAAATTATCCCTAAAATTTAATTGAATAAGAAGGATTTGGTGTCTATTTTCTTCATGAATATTATGCACCAATTCCAACATTGATGAAAGATGATCAGCCTAATGAAGGACTATGGCAGCTATATTTTGATGGAGCTAAGAACAAAGATGGAACTAGAAATAGAATGATGTTAATTTATCCATCCAATAAAATGTATTTATATTCTCTTAAGTTCTATTTTTTTTTCCAATAATGATACTGAATATGAATCACTAGTGCATACTTTGCAATGGGTAAGAAAGATGAAGGTCAATTCCTTACAAGTCTTTAGAGATAGTGAACTAGTAGCTCATAAAATAAGGGAAATTAATATATGAAAGAACCCACTACTTATATCCTATAATTATAGAGTATGGGACATAATTGAATAATTTCAATCTTTAAATATTCAGGGTATATCAAGAAATCATAATAATCATTGATATAGGTTCGTTGTTATTGGGTCATAATTCAGTATCCCAGATGACATTAGAAAGGAAAAATTTTAATTACATATCAAGGTAGTTGTGAGACATTCCATCCTAGATGATAATGAAAATTGGAAAGTATTTGAAGATGATAGCCAAATTATTAGATTCTTATAAGAGGAAACTAAATTTTCATCAAGGAACCAAGAGAAGCATGTATAGTAGTATGATGACAGATCGTGAAATTAAAGACAAATAAGTTGCCTAAATGGTTGGTTACCCTTGAAAATATATTCAATTAATATGATGAATTAAGAAAAGAAAAAATTGCTTTTTCAAAAAAATAAAAACACTACACAAATTTAGAGATTACAACTAACAAAAGTTTAAAGCTAGGCAAGGTTTACACATATTGAAAGAAAGAAGCTTTTATTAAGTTATTTTAAAATTTTGTAGATGTCTTTGCATGGTAGTACACTGGCCTTAAAGGTTTTGATCCAATTCTATCTCAACATACCATTGTGTTAAAATTTGAGATTAGGCCAGTCAGACAAAGGCAAAGGCCAAATAATCCAAAGCTTGAACCTCTGATGTGAGCTAAGCTACATAAGCTCGTTGAGTCAGCCATAATATTTCCAATTAATAACTTAACTTAGGTGGTAAACCTTGTTATATTATGGAATAAGAATGGTGAAATAAGGTTATGTGTTGACTTTCATGACTTTAAAAAGGCCTCCCTAAAAGGCCACTATCTATTTCCATCAATGGAACATATTTTACAACTAGTTACACATTCAGAGATATTTTATTTATTAGATGGTTACACTAGATATAACCAAATTTTGATCAAATAAGAATACCAGTAAAAAATAGCATTCACCACAAAGTGGAGAGCATTTTCATAAATAAGTATACCTTTTTGTTTATCTAATGTTGGATCCACTTTTCAAAAGCCTGTGGACATGGCATTTCAACATCTCCTTAACAAGTTTATTCTTTTTTATCTAGATGACATAAAATTATTCTCTAATAGCACAAATGAGCATATGATTCATCTTAGAAAAGTGTTTGAAAGGTGCAAATAATTTTGAGTGTCTTTGAACCCAAAAATGTGTGTTTTCTCTATGCATGAAGGTAGGCTTATTGGACATGTCATTTCAAATAAAGCTACAAGCATAGACCATGAGAGGATAGAATCAATTCTTGTACTTTCATTATCTAAGCATAAGAAAGCCTTGAAAATATATATAGGCAAGACCAAATTCATAAAGATATATATTTTAAATTTTTTTATTTTATCAAGGCCACCTACAACCATGCTAAAGAAGGGTCATAGTTTTAGTTGGTCTAAAGATGGAGTGAGAAGATTTGAATAAATCAAGAAAGTTATAGCTAGTGCTCCTACACTCTTTAACCCTAAATTTACAAAATATTTATTATTATAAATCTATGCTAACATTGACATAATTTAAGGTTTTCTCATGTAGTATAATAAAGAGACTTTAGATAAACCAATAGCCTTTTTCATTCAAGGCTTAGAATAATATGAAAATAGGTATTATTTTATTGATAAGCACATTCTTTTAGTCATAACTTCTCTTAAAAGATTTAGTTACTTTATGTCTAATAATAAGATCCATTTGATGATGTACATCCAAGTGTCAAATACTTTCTTATGAATAAAGATATAAATGACAAGAGAATTGGTTGGATAACCACTGTCATGGAATATGACATTGAGATCAAAGTCATAAATATAGTGAAAGGCAAAGGACTTTGTGAAAATCTATCCCAATACTTGCAAGATTCTAATGAATAGGTCATGGTGTCAAATGATCAAGAACTTGTAATTCATCATACCTCAACTTCTAATTAGTTTAAGGATATGGTAAGTTATTTATAGGATGGTGTTTACTCTTCACATCTCATTCCTTCAAAGAGGAGATATTTGAGATTGTAGTCAATTCCTTTTCTCCTTGTTGATAATATATTATCTAAAAAGGATATCAATGGTATTCTGCTTAGATGCATAGAACTAGGTTAGACATAGAGGCTACATGATTATTTCCATGATGGACATGGTGGAGTACATTACTCAGGAAGAATCATAACCCAAAATATCATGAGAGGCAGGTATAACTAGCCAACTTTATTTGGTAATTGCCATGCATGGGTCAGGGAATATAGATAGTGTGTCATGTTTGTTGGGAATATGAAACTTTCAGCCTTACCTCTCCAACTAATTTAATTTAATCAATCATTTTTCTAATGGGGTTTAAACTTTATTGGTGTTATCAAGCCCACATCAAGCTCAAGACACAAGTGGATCCTGACTTCCATAGATTATTTTACCAGATGGACAAAGGTAGTAGCATTAAAACAAGCCAATGAAACTAGTGTTTTAGACTTCTATGAAGGTTTTCTAACTAGGTTTAGGGTCCCTTCAATTATAATTTTTGATAATGCTATGGCTTTTTTAGGATCTAAGATTAGTCAGTGGGTAGTTTAACATAGTATTTTTCTCATTACCTCATCAAACTATTATCCACAAGGCAATGGCCTTGTTGAGTCTACTAATAAGAACTTGTTGAAGATCATTAGGAAGATTATAGAAGACAATCAGAGATCATGGCATCTCAAATCGAAGTCAATTATATGGATTGATAGAATCACCTATAAGAGGTTAATTTTCAGTTATCCATAGAAGCTGGTATATAGTAAGGAGGCACAAATGTTTTTTTCCATTGAATTCCCTACTTTAGAATTGATGCATCAACTCAATATTTTATAGATTGATCCAATGAAAATAATATATGCTAAGCTCATGGAGCTAGAGGAAACAAGGCATCAGGGCATGTTGGTCATGGAATCCCATCAAGAAATGATAAAGAGATATTTTGATAAAGGAGCTAGTTCAAGAGCTTTCCAAAAAGGAGATCTGGTCCTCAAGTGGGATGAGAATAGAGACAAGATAGGAAAGTACACAAAATTTGTTTCTCTCTAGAGTTGTCCATATACAATCTCTAGCTCTAAGTCCCACAGTTCTTTCCAGCTAACAAGGATGAATGGTCAAGATATTCCTATCCTAATCAATGGGATACATCTCAAGCACCGCTATTAAGGAAAGCTAAGTCCCTACACATAGTTAGTTGTCCCTATTTTTTCTCCAAGTGTTTTCTATCACATTATTTTCCTTTCTATTTTGTCCTCAATAAGTTATGTTATTTGTACATTTTATTTAGTAGTTTAGATGCCTTTATTTTTAGGTTGGTTTCCCTACTTTAGTTTGTTTCTTTCCCTATTTGTTGGAATTATTTTGTCTTTGAAAATCAAAATACTATATTGTAGTCATGAAAATGGTCTATGTATTATTTGTTATGAGTCAAAGTCATGTATATGGTCTCAGTTATCAAGCATACTAGGCATGCACCCCAGCCAAGTCACCAGAGATGTTAGCCAAATTTGGTCTATATACCAAAATATATGCCTAGTCCAATAGTTCAATGAAAGGAGTAGGATTTTATTTTCTATACTTACAAAGACTAGGTAGTTGAATAGTTTCTATAATGTTTGAGCCTTCAAGGATGAAGCAAATTTTCAAGTACAGCTCAAATAAAAGCTAAGTACAAAAACCCTTTTAGACTAAGTCTTTACTCGAATTTTTTTACCCTTTTATTTTTTGCTAAGCTAATTCTTTTTGGACTCTTTCTTTTGGGGCTTATGTTTCAGGATTTTTTTTCAATATTTGGGAATTATTTTTGACATTTTGTCTAAAAGAATTTATCTGAAGGGTTTTTTTATTCAAAAGGGGTCCTTTACAAAAGTTATGAAGGATATCTTTTGGAGGAGTTGGTCATTTTCAATTTTCCTGAAGGGTACTTTTCTTGGGTAAATGTTCCACTTCAAGTTTTCTAAAGAGCACTTTTCAATTTTTTTGAAGGGCACTTTTGCATAGGCAAAGGACTATTTCAAAGGGAAATTAGAAGGACACAATTTCTTTGGGAAAATTATCCAGGATAATTTTTCTAAAGGTAGTATTCTCTCAAACAAATTGTCTGAAGAAAAAGATAAAGGCCTACTCTTTTTGGGAAAATTGTTTGAAAATTTTTCCTGAAGGATAATTCTTCAACAAAATGGTCCTTTTTAGAAATCCTGAAGGATAAATTTTCAAGCAGAGTGTCATAACCATTTTTTGTTAAGATATCCTTTTCAAGTAAAGTGTCCCATGCAATTTCCCTGAAGGGTCTTTTTCTTCGTCAAAAGGTCTAAAGTAAATTTTTTGAAGAGTACTTTCTTAGGAGAATAGACCAATGCAAAATTTATGAAGGATAAGTCTTAAAGACAAGTGACAAAAATAAAAGTTCTAAAGGGTTATTTCTTGAGGGAAAGTGTCCCATACATAAGTCTTAAACGATTATTTGAAAATAAGGTGCCCTATACAATTTTATGAAAAGGGTCATTTATCAGTAATATATTCCATCAATGGTTCTAAAGGAAACAACCCATGGGGATTGTGATCTAGATAATTGCATGAACATCATTTTTAGGCTATAGTAAATAGCCATTTGAATTCTAAAGTGTAGGATGGCCCTGTAAGTGTCCATTTCAAGCACATGATATTACCATTGATTTTAAAATATGAATATTCTAATGACTTAATGTGAACAGGTTTTTGGATTGAACAAGTGGACCTAAATGACACCATGTAGAGTGCAAATCTTTTGAAACAATTTGAGATTAATTAAAATATAATTTATTAATATCACAAGGAATAAGTCCATAATTTGAAGAGGCTCTATAGGAGGTCAAGACTTCTTGGAATGAGTATAAGAATGTAAGGGATCCATCTAGTTCTTCATTATGTGTTCATCTTGACATTTGGGTCCAGTAGCAAAAAGTCTAAATGGATAATTTGTAGAGGCCATATCTCACACATGTGAATGAATTGAATAAAATTTCTCATATGGGTTTCTTCCCATTTGTACCAAGTTTATATGTGTCAAATCATAGGTCCTCTATCCAAGTGTGTCAAAAGTTATGAAGATCAAACATTGGCTCCTCAATCATTTTTTACAAGTTTTCCACACAACAATTTTCAAGAAGTTCTAGAAGGGTTGAGTGAGTATCTTCACAAAGTTATATCTTGCATGTTTGGTAGTGATAGAGGAAATTGATCACATTGGTTTATTCATCTTGGTCCTTAATTGTTATGTGTGAGTTTCAGATCCTCCATCGAAGCGTAAATGGAGTTATGCATGTTCGAAGTTGGCTCCTCAATCAGATTTCACTAAGTTTCCCATACTTATCCATTTGAGATCCACCGTCACCAAGACATCATGTAAAATCATTTGGACCAGCCAACTTAAACGTTTAATATCTTCACTTGGGAAGCCCCCAGGACTTGCAAATCAAAAGGGTTTGTTCCCTTTAACCTTAAGAACATCTCTAACAATTTTGGTGCCTACATAATTATTTCACTTCAAGTTATATGATTTTGAATGGGACCTAAAACATAAGAATTTCATGTGAGAGTCAAATTAAAGCCACTACAAAAATCCATATTAGCTTAAATCTCATGGTCTACAGGACATCAGTCATGTTCTACAAAATAACAGATGATGGTTAGTGGGATGTAAACTTTAATTAAAGAGAAAGATAGATCCTATTGAGTATAAATTTAATGATTACATGGCCATCAATGATGGTCACATGAATATCAATTGATGGGAGTGAGAATTTTAATTTTAAGATCATGAACTGACTGTTGGTTTCCAAATAGTGGGTCTTAATAGATCAATAATTGGCATTTGATCAAGAACTCAGATCTAATTGTGAGTAGATGTTAAAAGGTTAGAGGATCCAAAGATAAAATGTGTGCATGACAAGTGACATAAGCACATTCAATTGGCATAAGATTGATGACTCACGGGCATTCATGTAAAGGCAGATCAATGGAGTGAGGCAAAGTTAATAAGTCAATGTATCTAAAGAACTAATGAGCATAAATATATTTAGGCATGATGTAGATAGTTTGAGTTGGCTAACGATAGCCAGTAAGCAAAATCAAACTTAGGTCATTTTTTATGAAACTTGAAAAGGTTATTTAGGACCCAAACAAAGCAAATATTAAGGATCTAAGCTTGAAGGTAGACAAAGGTTGAACTAGGGCCACATTTTAGAGACCAAGAATCACTACTAAAAGATCCATATTGGTAAGATAGATCCTTTGGATCTAATATCAAAGGGGAAGACAAACCAGGGATGGTGAAGCAAAGTTAGGCAATTTGTAGACTTTCATAGATATTGTGATTATATGAAAACTAATGTTCTAAGATTGTTTTTCATGTATAATGGCATGTGTCTCAACTCATCATGGTTCACATTTTTAGGTTTTGATGGCCACCTAATGCAAATGTGGTACATTTTAACTAGTTCTAAGACATGATCCTTGTCAGCAGATCAAGTAAATAATGGCATGTTTCCAAGAAAATATTTCACAATTGGATAAGGGTAATCAACATTTAATTCTTTTACAAATTTGATTGCTTGTTGATAAGATATAATTCATCATCCTCAAGAGTGATAATCTATCAAAAAAATTTGTGCCCTTTCTAATGCACAACTCTCTCTCTCTCCTCTTTTCTATAAGTGCAGGCTTTTAAGCCTTAATATTGGTCCTTTTGTTCCTCTTTTTGGTATGACCAGACTCTAATAAAATTTGTATATTGACTCCTTTTGATGAAATAAAGACTGATTTCCATCCTTTTCTAAGCTAAATTGAAATGTGTTCTATGAATTCATGCACTTTTATTAAGTGAATGTATGTTCCTTGATTTTGTTTGAGTTTATCACCATTAGGAATTGCTTAATAGTTCTCATAGGTCATTGGAAGTGCAATCTATAGTTTATTATTTAGTTTAAAAGTGGATATCTTCCCTCACTCACTAATTTAGTAATTGATCAAGGCCTTGTTCTAAAATATTTATGTGAGTTTGATGTTCTTTATTCTTAAAATTGTCTCATAATGTGTTTTGTGTGAGTTGAAGTGATCAAATCATTAGTGCATCACCACTTTTACATGATTTATAAGTTATTATCAAAATTTGTCTCCCTTGTCCAAGCAAGTGCTAATTTAGGTTTACCATAGGTGATAGATCTATAAAGAATCTAGGATTCTCTAGAGTCTAATCTACTATTAGGATACCCATAGCCTAGGATTAGTCCCATGTTTGACTAGATTTTAGTAGGAATATTTAAACAATCCCCTTCTCAGTTAGGGTACAAATCTAGAACACCAATAATAAGGTCAAAGTTGGTTTCTCCCTCTCTCAAACAATATGGTAGGCTCACTAGAGAATTCATATTTAAACCATTAGGTTAAAATTTTGACCAATAATAATTTTGAAATGAACATGTTATTTTATTTACGGCTTAAAATTTAATGAAGTCAAGCATGATGTGCAATTACTATGTGTAATTAATATGAAATGAAGTTCCATGTTGGAGGATGAGTATGTCTTCAACACTTAATATTTACTAGTATGTGGATGAAATACATGAAGCTTTTCAATAGCATACAAAAAAATGTTAATGTCTTTCTATTAAAATTAATAATGTCATTAACATACTAGTAAATTTTTATTCAGACGTATCAAAAAATATTCTCTCAAATCATTTTATTTGTCTTGTCATATGTTCCTATAATTTATTATAGTTATTTTAATCATTCATAGTTTCAATATTAAAAATACTACTTCTCATAATTATTTTTATTATGATTTCCATTGTATTTTTATTTATTTGTACAATATACTGAATGTTGTAGTTCATCATGAGTGCAAAGAAGAGGAAAAAATTCATCATGATACAACCACGTGAAACAATGAAGAATATAACATTCTAAATTATGGAATTTTTTGATGAAAACATTAAAAAATTTGTGTAACCCAATACAAATCCAATAGATCAACCCTTAGCAACAATAAAAAAAGGAGGCCAACATAAATTTTACCGCCATTGCCCATGTGTCATTGTAGTCCCAATAGACAATAGAACATATGGAAATTGAAATGAGAGATGTGGATGATAATGGTTACTCCATATATGTTAAAGTGGTAAAGTGAGGCAAAAAAACCTAGTACTTTGTTGAATGTTTTGAAAGGAATTATATCTATTAACAAGAATGGACCACCCACTATTTTATCAACATATGAAGAAAGTGAGATAGTCTAGTGGTAAAAAGAATTAAATTACATGGGGCATGGGTTGGAAATATTGCATTTGAAGGCATGATTTTCTGACATATGTGAAATTAGACCAAAATATTTCACTTATTGTGTCCCCATAAAGTTATGCTAGAAAGGCTTGAAAATAACACACCCTGATTTATCTATGAGAATAACAGGACTAGAAAGAGATAGGGGTGTCATGATAAGGCCATCCATTGTGTATATTTTTAATGAGAACTTGAAAATATTATATTCCAAAAATAATTTTGGGCCACACAAAGTTTGGAATTGTGATGAGATAGGGGTACAATTTGAAAGGAATTATGACATACAATTCATTGCTAGGAAAGGGGCAAGGAGTGTGTCATAGATAATGAAAAATAGCAACTAATGGATAACTATTTTAGAATGTGTGAATGTGGTTGGGTATAATATCCAATATTCTACCTCTTCACATTGAAATGGTAATTTTAGAATTTCATTATAGGAACAAGGTACATGTATGGATCCCTAATCCCTTGCATAGATGATGAAATAATTATTTATGAATTGGCTTTATCATTATTAGATATTTATACTTGGAATATTTTAGTCTATTAATATATGTATTCTTAATTTTTAAGGGCATGGAATCCATGTTGCACTTTCAACGACTGAAGAAGATAAAGCTTTGGGTATAAATTTTCTTACATTGGTCACATTTACTATCCAAAAATTGTACGCATTAGATGTAAGTGTGTTTGGTCCTCTCAAGGCCTACATCAAGAGTGACAGGTTGTCATGGATGAAAACACATCATATTATCAAGATAAATAGACATGAATTCGGCCACTACTATAAGCATAACTATGAATATTTCACTAACCCCTAAGAATATAATATCAATATTTGAAGGGAAGTTGATGTCTTTATGTCAATGCCATCACCACCACCTTCTATCCCACAAAAAAAATTCATTACTATGCACCTGGTGGATAATGGAATGTATAATATTAATGGGTTGATTTATATGTCAACAAGCACATAATATATATTAATGAACAAAAAATAATGAAAGAATCCAAGAAAAAAGTAATGACCATCAAACACCAATATCAATATTTTTTAAATTTCTAGTTGAAAGGATTAAAAATAAATTAGAAAATAATGTATTGATGTTAAACTAAAGCTCACAAATTCTGACATAAAAAACTATTGGAAAAATATTATAAAATAAGCGACCTACAATAAGGAGACTACAAAGTTTAAGGCAAGGAAGAAGTAAGAAGCTAATGATAGGAATGTCTTGAGGTAGGTTGAGAGGGAAAGAAGGTAAAATATTAAACATGAAAACACAAAAAAAAATAAAATAAAATAAAAAATAAAAAAAATGCATAATATGGAGTAGGAGAAAATACAAAAAAAAAAACAAGAAATGTATAAATATAAAGATCTTGATATAATGGACATGGAATTCAATAAGGAAAATAATAAATTGGAGACACTAACGCATTTAAGCATAGAATTCAACCCTCTACCTAAACAACATCACATATTGAATGACATAATAAATATTTTATCTCCAATTTGTTAATTTGGTATCCCTCATATTTCTCATATTTATGTTAACATGGTAGCAATTCCCACCAAGGATACAACCGTTGAAGGACTAAAAATAACTCTCCTATCTCCAAATATAGGAAATAAAGGGCAAATCTCAACTTTCCCACCTTGGATGGTATAATTTTTGTTTTGTCAAAAATAAATATAGTTAAATGTAATTATATTTTTCATATTTTATATAAGTGTATTATTAAATTTAAGGAAAGTAGATATATTCAGTTTTATTATGCACTTAATTATTCTACTTATTATCTACCATTTTTCCTACAAATAAATCATAAGCTTAATAAAAGTTTAAATACTTTAACTTGAAATCAATTTGGCCATTACTATTCATTGTTTTTGACTTTTAAATATTTCATAATTACATATGGATAACAAACATCACCAACACATTTAAATAATTGAAACAATAAAAAGTTGAGCATTATAAACTTCACAAATATTGAAAGAAACATTATACAAGCATTTTGAACTTGGGAAAAATATACTATGTTAAGAAACACATTATAAATGTATCACAACCTTTGAAAACATAACAAATGTCAAGAAACGCAATGTTTGTAACAAATTGATAAACCCAACAATCTTTCACCCTTTACAACAATTCAACTTTAGTCCAAAATAATATGCATGGGTATATTAATAAAGTATACAGTGTAAAACCTATCAACAACATTGACAATAGAATGGAAAACATATGAATAACATGCCACAACAACATAAAATTAAGACAACATTTACTAGCATGTTAAAAAAAATTATTATTTAAGACTGTAAGACATAAAATTTACTAGTATGTTAATGAAATTATTATTTAAGCCTGAAAGAAATAAACATTTATTTTTATGTTAATGATATTTTTAATATGTAGGGAACCACATAAACATTTACTAGTATGTTAATGGTATTCTTATTTCTTAAGGAACCACATAAACATATTCATGGCTTCAATCCACATACTAGTAAGTGTTCAATCTTGTAAACACTCTCATATTTAAGCATGGAATGATTTTTTATATTAGTGATTTATCAACAAAAATAATTATATTTTCAACTTATAAAATATGAATTAATAATACAATAACATTAATTAATAGGAACATATGAATAAGACAAAAGCAAGAATCCATAAAAGGGTTTGGTTTGCTACATTTGAGTCAATTTGTTTTAATGTGAAAGAAAGTATAAATTTTAATTAAAAACAATCACTTTTACTCCTACATTCAAAACCTATGGAAATTTTATCCACATAGCTTTAAATGTTTAGTATCACATTAAATGTCTATCAGTTTTGTAATCCAAGTAAATGGAAACCTTATTTTTTATGTAAGTAAATGAATAGTGCCCATTTTCCATATTAATTTATGGTTTACAAGCATAGATCATCAAGATTGTAATTATGTATTCTATCATGGGCGTTATCATTGGTGCATATATTATATGTTCTAATAATCCTTATTATGGAGATGCTTATCTAGGATTTGTTCATAGTACATAAAAAATATTTTATACATGTATGAATAACAAGATGTGGGTTTTGAAATAAGGTTTTAGTTTCTCCAATGACTGTCATTATTTAGGAGATTTGTAGGGGCACCTATCATAACTATGTATATATATCCACTTTGTGTCTATTGCACTCAAGGATAAGAACAATTTTGGTGATCCCAATTATGTGATCATATGTTAAGATATTTATTCATAATAATAGAAACAAAAGTTAAATATAATCCTCTTTAATGAGGAAACCTCCAATAATCAAAATAAATGATGAAATGAATTCAATAATGAAAGTTATGATGATTATGGAGAGCCATTCTCCACCATATATATACCCATTATTGAGAAGAGTTACACCCATAATAGTGAAGGGTCATACCATTTCATTCCAATTATGTCAACCTAACTATTAATAATTAATAAATGAAAGTTAAAGGTTATGATTTCCATTCCATAAACTTTTTACTCATAATGTTAGGGGTGTAACATTCTCTTACCCTTGAGAAAATAATTACCCTCAATGCTTATCAACTCAGCATATTATTTCATGAGTTGTTCATCCTCCCATGTTATATCTTTAGTGGGTAGTTTTATCAATTTAATGAGAAACTCAAAATTAGATCAGTTACACAACTTCTTCATTCATGTATCGATAATAGCCTTATGTACCATAACTAAATTCCTTTCTTCATCTAACTTATGAAACATAACCTGGACTAGAAGCTTGGAACTAATTACTTTATTCAAACATGATACATGAAAGATAGGATGAATTTTAGAAGAATATGGAAGTTCTAACTTATAAGAGACACTTCCAATCTGGTGCAGGACCTTGTAGGTCTCATAAAAATTTTGTGTAAGATTTATGTTTTTATGTTGGTTAAGTGGCCATTGATTATAGGGTTTCAAGTGAAGGAACACCCAATCTCCTTCATCAAAATGCCTCTCACTACAAGTTTATTGACTTATTATTTCATCTTATTTTGAGCAACAACCCAATTATCCTTAAGGACTTGAAGCACTTATTGTTGTTATTGAAGATGATCTTCGATCACTTAGAGTTTAGAATTACCCTATAAATAAGATGTAGCAAACGTTAGGGGGTAGTAATAGAGAGCCTCAAATGGTGTCATCTTTGTCATGGTGTGTTGTACCACCATTCTAATTTTGAAGCCACATAGATCATTGTGCTTCTATTTTGAAGGAAAAACATCGTATGTATCTTTTGAGACATTTATTCACAATTTTAGTTTGACCATATAATTGTGGATGACAAGATGAACTATGGGCCAATTTTGTGCCACATGCAGAAAATAGGTTAGTCCAAAAGATGTTAGTGAAGATAGGATCACAATCACTCACAATGATTTTGGTAATGCCATCAAGTTTTTGTATCTTTTTCATGAATACTTCTACCATGATATTAGCTTGAAATGGATGAGAAATCCAACAAGAATGTGTGTACATGGTAATTTGATCCACAATCACTAATATCACATCCATAGTATTTGATTTAGGTAGGCTTGTAATGAATTACATTGATATTTATTCTCTATTATCACATCCATATTATTTATTTGGATTGAATCCCCTAATCAGAGTATTGGATATGTAGGTAGAATTATATCATCATAATGGTGTGTGATTTGAGTTAGATCAGTGCATTAAAATTTACTCTATTTGCTAATTTTATATCCCTTGGAATAACATGTATGGTTTCAAGGTAAAGGAAATGAGTTTTTAGATATATGTGCATCATCATAGAGAATAAATATCAATGTACTTCATTACAAGCCTACCTAAATCAATCATATAAAATAGGTTAGTCCAAAAGATGCTAGTGAAGATAGGATCACAATCACTCACAATGATTTTGGTAATGCCATCAAGTTTTTGTATCTTTTTCATGAATACTTCTACCATGAAATTAGCTTGAAATGGATGATAAATCCAACAAGAACGTGTGTACATGGTAATTCGATCCAAAATCATTAATATCACATCCATATTATTTGATTTAGGTAGGCTTGTAATGAAGTACATTGATATTTATTCCCTATTATCACATCCATATTATTTATTTGGATTGAATTCCCTAATTAGATTATTGGATATGTAGGTAGCATTATATCATCATAATGGTGGGTGATTTGAGTTAGATCAGTGCATTAAAATTCTCTATTTGCTAATTTTATATCCCTTGGAATAACATGTATGGTTTCAAGGTAAAGGAAATGAGTTTTTAGATATATGTGCATATCCTGGTTCAAGATCATGAATAAAAATTAATAAGAAACATTCATAGGTGATTTTACATTCATTGTACCCTACTTCTAATAAATTTAGTATCGACTCATAATATTAAAATGATCCCATAAAATTGACCCAATGTAGACATTGAATTAGTTCTTAAACCAATGCAACTATTTCAATGTTTAGAACCAAATTAACTAGAAATAAATGAAAAACTCAATCAATAATTACATTATATATATTTATATTGTTTGACAAGTAAGGTCATAGTTTGTTTATCCCTCTTCCATTAAATATGGTGGGCTCATCATAGAAAGCAAACTTAAACCATTAGGTTAAAAATTTGACCAATAATAATTTTATTTATGGCTTAAAATTTGATGAAGTCAGGCACAATGTGAAATTACTATGGGTAATTAATATGAAATTATGTTCCATGTTGGAGGATGAGTATGTCTTCAACACTTAACATTTACTAGTATTTTGATGGAGGGCATGAAGCTTTTCAATAGCATACCAAAAAATGTTAATTTCTTTCTATCAAAATTAATAATGTCATTAATATACCAGTAAATGTTTAATTAGATGTATCAAAAATCTTCTCTCAAATAATTTTATCGTGCTTCTCATATGTTCCTATAATTTATTATAGTTATGTTAATCATTCATAGTTTCAATTTAAAAAATACTACTTCCCATAATTATTTTTATTATGATTTCCATTGTATTTTTATTTACTTGTATAATATATTGAATGTTGTAGTTCATCATGAGTAATGCAAACAAGAGGACATAATTCAT
The DNA here is from genome assembly GCA_037957365.1 of Torreya grandis. Classification (NCBI taxonomy): domain Eukaryota; kingdom Viridiplantae; phylum Streptophyta; class Pinopsida; order Cupressales; family Taxaceae; genus Torreya; species Torreya grandis. The sequence goes on along the minus strand of JARHVA010004429.1, from coordinate 345,417 downwards.
TATAATATAACCACATCCAACAATGAAGAACATAGGAGTCTAAATTACGGAATTTTTTGATGTAAACATTAACAAATTTTTGCAGCCCAATACATTGTCCATACATACTAGACACAAATTGTACCCATTAGATGTAAGTGTGTTTGGTCCATTCAAGGCCTACATCAAGATTAAGAGGTTGTCATGGATGAATACACATCATAGTTACAAGATAAATAGACATGAATTTTGAAACTTTGGGAAGCATAACTATGAATATTGCACTAACCCCTAAGAATATAATATTAATATTTTAATGGATAGGTATTTGGCCCCATACCCTGAAGCACTAGCTAATGTTATGAATCTGAGTGCTACATTCCATATCAAAAATTATGAATTTAATGCTGCAAGAAATATAATAAGGTTCCTAGGCCTAAATGAAGACCATATTGAAGTTATAGTGGAGAGGATAGAATAAATGATGAGAAATAATGTTGTCTAAGGTGAATAAATTAAAACAACAAATGTAGGAAATGTTTCCAATGTAGAAATTTTGAACATGAAACAATTCATACAAATTCAATTCCAAAAAATGTTTTAGATGTTAATTGTGAAGATGCTTCAAATGTCCATTGAAATGAAATGGATAAAACATTCTTTTTCAACAAAGGTGGTTTTTATATTCATACACAAGTAATCCAACCATATTGGCTAAGGGAAGTAGCAACAAATCTATGCCTCAATTATGAAATTGTTGAAGCTGATGTCTTTATGTCAATGCCATCACCACCGCCTTCTATTCCATAAAAATAATTCATTACTATACACCAAGTGGACAATGGAATGTAGAATATCAATGGATTGATTTATATATCAACAAGAAAATAATATAAATCAATGAACAAAAAATAATTAAGCCATCCAAGAAAAAATTAATAACCATCAAACTCCAATATCAACATTTCTAAAATTTCTAGTTGAAAGGATGAAAATAAATTAGAAAATAATGTACTCATGTTAAGCTGAAACTCACAAATTCTAACATCAGACATATATTGGAAAAAGATTATAAAATAAGTAACCTGCAATAAGGAAACTACAAAATTTAAGGCAAGGAAGAAACATGACGTTGATATCAAGAAAGTCTTGAGGTAGGTTGAGAGGGAAAGAATGTAAAATCATCAACTTGAAAACACAATAAAAAGGCATAAGATGGAGTACGAGAAGATACAAAAAAAGGGAAAGAAAAGGATAAAAAGAAAGAGCTTGATATAAGGGACATGGAATTAAATAAGCAAAATAAAGAATTGGAGACACTGAGGCATTTAAGCATAAATTCAACCCGTTAGACAAACAACATCACATATTGAATGAAATGATAAACATCTTATCTCCAATTGGTTCTTGTGGTATACCTCATATTTATGTTAACATGGAAATAATTCCCACTAAGGATACAATCATTGAAGGACCAACAACTCCCCTATCTCTGAATACAAGGAATGAAGGGCGCAACTCAGCTTTTCCACCTTGGATGGTATAAGTTTTGTTTTATTGTAAATAAATGTATTTAGTTTTTTCATATTTTAAATAAGTGTATTAATAAATGTAATGAAAGTATATATATTTAGTTTTATTATGCACTTAATTATTTTACTTTTTATCTACCATTATGTCTACAAATAGATCATAAGCTTAATGAAAGTTTAAATACTTAACTTGAAATTGAGTTGCCCATTATCCTTCTTGATTGTTAACTTTTAAATATGTCATAATTACCTATGGATAACAAACATCACCAACACATTTAAATAATTGAAACAATAAAAAATTTAGCATTGCAAACTTTAAAAATGTTGAAAAAAATTGTACAAGCGTTCCAAACTTAGGAAAAATATAATTTGTTAAGAAACACATTTTAAATTTATCAGAACCTTTGAAAACATAACAAATGTCAAGAAACACAATGTTTGTAACCAATTGAGAAACCCAACAAACTTTCACCCTTTATAACAATTTAAATTCAATCCAAAACAATAATGCATGGGTATATTAATAAAAAATACAATGTAAATCCTATAAACAACATTGATAATAGAATGTAAAACATATGAATAACATGCCACAACAACATAATAATAAGACAACAACATTTGATAATATGTTAAAAAAATCATTAGTTTAATACATAAACATTTACTAGTATGTTAATGGTATTCATATTTCTTAAAGAACCACATATCCATATTCATGGATTAAAAGCACATACTAGTAAGTATTCAGTCTTGGAGACACATACTTATTTCAACATGGAACATTTTTTATATTAGTGATCCATATTAATTCAGTATTTGCATATTTACAAGTTTTAGTGTTTCCATTCACAAAAAAAAACATGTTCGATTATTTATCAACAAAAACAACTATATTTTCAACTTAGAAAATATAAATTAATAACACAATAACAGTAACTAATAGGAACATATGAATAACACAAAATCAAGAATCCATAAAAGGGTTTTGTTTGATACATTTGACTCAACATTTTTTTAATGTGAATGAAACTAAAAAATTTGATTAAAAATTAATAATTTTTACTCCTACATGAATCAAAACCTATGTAAATTCTATCTACATAGATTTAAATGTTTAGTACCATATTTAATGTTTATTTTTTGTTCAACTAAAGTAAATGAAAACCTTATTTTTGATACATATAAAATCTAATTTTGTTTGATACAAAAAAAATGCATTCTCTAATATGTGAATGGAAACTTTAATTTTGATACATAGACAATAATTATTACTTGTATGTGCATGAAATATTTTTGGGCTTACATCCACTAACCAGTGAATGTTATGTCTTCTAGCCCATGATAGATATATGAAGCACACAATAACCTAAAAATAGAAAACCTCTTGGGATTTCATTAAAATAATTGAAATTTTGGAGTTAGATGTGAATGTGGGTTTAGAAATAGTTATCATTTTACCCTTCCAACAAATATTTTATAACATGGGATTAGAAGGCACAATAACAATAACAAGCATGTGAAAAGACAAAGAACACAGTTATGGGTTCATTTACAGGAAACACACATTTGTGTAACATCTCATAACTCCATTAACATACCAGGAAATAGTTAGTTAAATGTAAATGTATGATATAAAAAACCATAAAGAAAGAAAGAATAATAAGTTTTCATCCCTCCATTCTACCAACATAATTTTCTCTAAAAAATGTTGCATGTTTTATAAATTGTGAGTAGGTTCCATGGTCGTTTGAGAGGAGGAGGTCTATGAAAAGGTAGGGAGAGACATTTTTTTGTGTAACATTTCATCACTCCATTAGCATACTTGTAAATTCTTACTCAAATGTGAAGGAACATCAAATCAAACATGAATAAATAAAACATGCAAAAAAAATAGGAACATTTAAGGTACAAAACTAAAAATGTGAACATACCAAGTAAGATAACTACAAAAACCATGTGAAAATATTAATTACTAGGAATGTGCTTTGGCGGTGTGTAAATCAAAATCAGCTTGCCACAGTAATGGAGAAAAACCTATCTAAGCATGTGTAAAATGGTTTTATCTTCCAAATTGATGAACCATGAGTATTTCATTCCCAGTTCAAGATGATATAAATGTGTCATAGATCTAAATAACATAACAGAGTGAATGGAAATCATACGAACAATTATGTCATTCCATTAAGATACCAGTAAATGTTTACTCGAATGTGAATGTACACAAAATAAACCATGAAAAAATAAGGCACTAAAAAAATTTGAGGAACATAGAAGGAACGTAAAAAATGAACATAGATGGAAGAATAAAAATAAAAACCATGCAAGAACATAAACAACAATGTTGTGGGTTCAATTACAAGAAACACACTTGCACATACACTTTCATCCTTCCATTTCACCAACTCAAACTCCTCTATGTAACACATCATCATTAAAAATTTTTTGGCAAGTTCCATCCATATTTTTGTATGAAGTCCCTGAAAAGGCAGGGAGAGATGGTAGTTGGAGGCATCTAGGGAAGAATTAACTTGCCACATTAATAGATAAAATCCCATCGAGACATCTATAATGGCATTGGTTTCCATACAAATGAGCCACATATCTTCTAACACAGTACATTATTTCATATTAATGACTCACATATATTACAGTCCTAATCTTACATCTCAAAATTACAAGCTAACGATAAAATACTTTATTTGTTTGAAAATTATTATTGGGTCCTTTGCTTCAAATTATTCATCCCTTCAATCCCAATAATGATTCAGACTAGAAAATGTATATAAACTGACATGTTATTGAAAACATCATCATACAACTTTCATTAATGGAGTTTTTTCACCCAAATGGCATTTTCATACTTTAAAAATATTAAACTATCTAAATCCAAATTTTTAAAACACAAGATAGTGTAATATATAAAATGGGAAACCTTGAAATTAGGGGTCCCAACTACTGAGCCCCTTCCCATGGTACATACCATTTCTTCATTATTTAAGATGAGAAGATGGTTTTTTAAAGCATATATCCATCTACGGTAGAATAAATCAAAGATGATAATATGGAAAAAGTTGCATAGAAATAAGTTTAAGGCTTAAAACCCTAACTAAGTAACATAGTCGCCAATGCAATGAAATAAAAAACTTTCAAATCTTTCAGAACATAAATCTAAACAATGTTTAAAAGTTGAGATAAAATTTAATGTTTTTGTCTTATTTTTTCAATCTTTTATCAGAAAGTTATGCACATCGCTTTAGGATGCACTACAGCCTCAATAGCTTCTGCTTGCAAATAACCGAGTGACATAGTCAACAATGCAATGAATAAAACAAAAGCATATAAAAACCTATCAAATCTTCAAGAACCCAAATCTAAACCATATTTTAAATGCTGGATAAAATTTAAATTATTTGTCTTATATGTTTTCAGTGTTTTAGCTCAATGTTCTCCACATCTCTTCAGGATGCACTACAACCTCTATGACCACTACTTGCAAATACAAAAGTACAAGATTTTAGATCAACGATAAAAATATTAATATTTTTCAAAGTAGAATAAAACCATTGAAATGATTTGGCTATATTTTTTAAATTCAAAGCTAACCAGAATATTCAAAGCAAACGTATGCCAATAAGGGCAAAAATCATTTAAAGTTTATGGCTATTGAACTTCCACTCATTGCATTATAATATAATTAAAAAATTATTTTAATTAATCTAAAAATAAATATAAATTATTATTTTTTAAATAAAAATAAATATTTATTTTTCAAATATTTCTTACCAAACACATAAAATACTAAATATATGAAACAATTAAGAATTCAAATAGGAAAAAGGTTGTGAACCATATACTTATCTTTGTATCTTTGGTATGATGATAAGGTGACCAACCCAACTCAATTCAAAGGGAGGTTGGAAAACTATGCAAATCTAACCTGACATTTTAATGAATGGAGACTTCGTATTCATATAAATATGAAAATATATTTATTTTTTAATGAATAATTCTTGAGATGAATTAATGTAATCTTCATTTTTTCCAATCTATGTATCTACCTTTGGTATGTTGAAGTGACCAACCCAACCGAGAGGGAGGTTGGAAATCCATGCAAGTCCAACTTGACAATATAATTGATGGAAACTTTGCACTTCATATAAGTATGAGAAAATATTTGTTACCGAATGGGTAAGTCTTTATAACGACGGGCTGAGACGAATTGACCTAATCCTTCTCTATTTAAAATTTTAAACAATTCGTAGCATTGACGAATTGACATAATCACCGACTCTTGTTTTTTTTTCGGTTTTTGAAAAGAAATCTCATATTGTGTATGTATCACGCATTGAGTTGGACCATCTGTCTGTTCGAGTTGTTGGCTTAGCTTATATCCAATACTTATTCGATAATTCCAATGCATAATACACCGATCACAGTCACTAGCATTAATTATATTAATCTACAACTCTTGCCTTCAATTTCTATAAATTATATCAAATTTGCAGAACAATTCTATCTTGCTTAATATATCGTCTGTAGATTTTATATGTTTTATTTGTTAATCGGCGATTGACGGATCATGGGATTTGCTCCAGCGTATTATTATCCTGCTTTCCCAGCAATCGTCAAGCTATCATGTTTTTTAGCTTATATAGAAAGTGCAATACGTTGGCTTCTTTATTGGTTTGGGCTGACAGAGCTTGCGCAGCCCCACACGGAACAATTCTCCGAAATATCTTCTAACATTTCCACTGTGCGGGGTGACATGATCAGAGAGAGGTTGCCAGTCATTACATTCCGAGATTTTGCAGAGCTCTGTAGCGAGATTGATGAAGATGTCATGTGCGCTGTCTGCTTGAGCTCCTTTGAGGGAGGTGACGAAATTCGAGAGCTGTGTAATTGTCGGCATATATTTCACAGAAATTGTTTGGACAAATGGATTCATCACGAACAGACAACGTGCCCTCTGTGCAGGTCTCCTTTGCTGAGAGAGAGTGAAAATAGTTGATCCGGAAGAAGATTGATGGAGTACGAGCTGTAGCCCGGACATACCCTCTCTTCGGGGAAGACTCAACTGTTTCTGATACAAGGGACATTGATCATACAAATGGGGGTTTCAATGTGTGAATATGGAATAGGGTTTATTATTGATGTAATTAGAAACAGTTTTACTGATTTCGTTCATGGTTTTTGACGAAGAATAAAGACGATCTTTTCTGAAAACATGCATTCCTTATAATGGTGATTATTCATAGAGATAATTTGGTAACGACTTTTTATTGAGGTAATTGAGTTAATGACCAAAATACACTTTTTACAAAATTTTAAAAAAATAAAAGTTTAAAAATTGTTACTAGAAGCCTTCAACTTAATATAACAATCTCTTAGTCCTTTCTATTAATCTGAAAATATTAACATAATTTAATTTATTTCAAAAGCATTCAATTTACAACATGAATTATTAAAAAAATATTAAAAGATAACAATGGTTAGATAATATTGATTTATTAAATTTCATATATTTAAAAAGTTTTGTGATTTAGAAAAGTAGTTAAAAAATACAAAGTCCAAAGTAGTATCTTATATTTACTATTTTTCTTTCATATTAAAAAATGTTTATAGTATTTATATATTAAAATAGTTATTTGCTTAATTGTCAAAACACAAATATAAAATTAACAAAAATAATATGTAATGAAAATTATTCATAGAAACCTTTAAATTAACATTATATATGGTTAGATTGTAATTAGACTAACCTTCTATTGCTAATAATTATGGGATAAGGGTGATTTATTAGGAATTATATAATCTAAAAGCTTCCCATACTAATAATGCATAAAGTAACTATTATAAAAAATACACAAGAAAATATATGATTTGCCTAATAATCACTATAGAAGATCATTTGGATAATGAACAAAATACAAATGACTATAAAATCTATGTGTGTACTTTTAAAAACCTTTACCATCCAACATTTTCCTTAGGGCCTATAGAAACTGACTACCCTTACCTTTACACAGTCAATTGAACGATTATACGAAAACTCACCTTATACAAGTTACAGTTGAATAAGTTCCAAAGTGTCAGGGTAAATCTCGATTCATCTAATTAAAACAAAAAAACAAAAAAAATAAAAATAACAAACAACAATACAACATAATACATAATAAATTTATAAACACATTAATCCCACATAAAAATAATTGTAAACTAAAAATGATTCATTAAACATGATATATTCCTCTCATTACTAAATAATATCCATAATACTAATATATTAAGATGGGATGATATATATATAAATAATTATTCATAAAAATTAATTAAATAACCATCAAAACACACACTCGTTGATAAAATCATACAAAAATTAATATGTGATTTATAAATTCATTTTCATGTTCATCATCTATTACTTATAAGGAGCACATTGTGGTTGAAATGTTAATCTTTGGATTGAAATTCAAATATAATGCAAAGACATTAATTGTGTGACTCGTTTTTTAAAACAAATTGTGAATATCCAGCATGAACCTTCCACCATTTTATGGTGCCGGCATTACATGGGCGAATTTTAAAGAGAATGTTAGTAGTGACTCAACACACTTATGTCGGAGGCATTTTTACTGGTAGGAACAGATCTAAGATTCATTCACAAATCTTTTGATGTTGTTCCTGTAAGTGAAAATAGCTAGAGTGAATTAACTCGGGTCAAATTTAACTACATAGTTATGGGTTAAAAACATTAAATTTATACAAATCACCTGACAAGTAACTTCGACGTAACATCAAAAAAATTACTCCCATGCGGCTATATAAAGCCTGAGAGCACTCGTTGTGAACTGTAAACGGCCATGACTACCACAAATGTGTGAATCACCAAAAAAAAAAAAATCCATTGGGCAGCATCGGTGTCATCGACGAGGATTGAACCTGCGAGAATCAAATCTTTTTAAAAAACTTTTTATCAGCTTGAACCCACGCCAAAACCTTGTACCTTAAAAAATAGAACATTGCAAACAAATTTTAAAAAAATGCTCTGAACAGCCAATCATTCAAAGAATCCATATGTATAGATATGATACACTTCTATACTAATAAAATGAATCTCACTAAAAGTAATACATGACTGCAGGGGGCTATTTAGTGGATGGCAAACCCTGCCACCTTATTGTTTCATTTATAATGGCAGATAGCGGTGGGTTTTATGGTTTCATTGTTTCGAGGGGCCTGCGGAAAGAGGGAGGGTGCTTTCTGTGTGCGTTGAAGGACTGATACATTGCCTGACTGGGTGGACTTCACCTTATGATGATATTTGATGGGAAATGTTGAATAAATAACGGTCATCAATTTTTTTCTTGACATAGTACACGATTTCCATCAAGATTTTGGCTCTCTCTTCTCACATATTAACCAGACTCCCCTATCACCAATGGGAGACTTCACGAGCCATGGAGCAATACCTCCACATTGCAAAGACCACGTGACTAGAAGCCACAAAGAGTATTATTCTTCTATACCGGCTTCCATATGTGGGTCTTGTTGTCCATATGGCTGAGCTCTTCATACCCTTCATATCCGCATTTTAGTATAATTAGCAAGAAATTTGTAAAAATATACTGACCTTCTACAAGTCGTTACAGAGCTTCCAAGCTCCTGCCTATTATATATAAAACTAGTAATGGTAATGGTTTATGGAAAAGAGTGATTTATCCTTAAATACCAAAAAGTAAACTATATCTTCGAACATTTCTTGTTCATTAAAATCAAGGGTATCATTTCAAGATCTAAGTTTTTATTGTAAAGAAAGCTTATGCTTAAGTTGTTCTATAATATTTTTCAATACATTTATATCGTGTTCTCATGCTAGGTTTTTCCCAAAATTTTGGAGGGCGAGTGGAATCCCTTGACAATTAATCATAATATTGTTGCATGAAGTTTCCATCTCTTCATTTGGACAGGGTGATATAGGGGGTGCATGGAAATTAAGTAGCTACAAGGCATGTTTGTGAGGGAACCTCCTTACCTTATACATTTCATCAACATTGGCAACTTCTATAATTTATTGATTGTGCGATGTAATTATTATAATTCCCTATAAGAGCTTAAAGTTGTTTGGGGATTTGAATATCATCAAGGAGGAGGATAACTTTCTTACTTTTGAGATGGTATTTTAAGAGAGCCTTCCCTCTATCAACATGGTTTACTTCATCTTTAAAATGTAATAGATCCTTGAGCATGTGATTCTAGAACTTTACAAGGCCATTTACCTCTTCACATCTCCCTCCCACACTAAGAACAAAACAAAACACATTGATCTTTCTTGTTCCATGTATACCCACTTTCATCATCTTCTTCTGGTCATTTTGGAGTAAACACTTGACATGTTCCATGGTGTCTCCAAACTAAAGCATTTTAGGGTATCAAGATGCACCTTATGGAAGACTTTCACAACATGGGTAAAAATAGAAATATCGCCAAAGAGTAAAGGTGATTCATAGACTGATTGATCCTTCTTTATAGACTGACTGATCCTTCTTCATCAGTCAGTATAGAAATATCGCCTTAGTTATAGACTGACTGATCCTTCTTCATAGAAGGCCTTGCTCATTAGACTGATACCACATGCCATGGGACTCGTATTATTCACCAAAATGTGATTCATGGTGGGCATCACCCATTATAAAGGGGTCCATAGCTTCCAAGGTGGAGACATATTTGATTTGTCATTTTCTATTGTTAAGGTTGGACAAGGATGTTATGAGAGCTAATTTTATTGTAACACAACTCCATATCTGATGTGCAACTCAAATCATGATGTAATGTCACTAATGTGGGGAAGATACATTACACACATGATAAAAAGGAAAATGAAGTTAAATATAAATCTATAAATATAAAAAGAATTATGAAAAGATAGAGCATCTTGTAATATTTTTATATAAACCTTGTGTAAATAAAGATCATTGCAATGATTAAAATATATCTTAATTTTCAACTTGTGGTAACATCTAGCATAGTTACCAATGCTACTATTGTGGATTAGCTAATGCATTTTGGATCATTGCTTATATGTACATGTTCCTTTTTTTTCAATTCCATAAATGGACTAACATAAATGACCACACAATTGGGATCATCAACATTGTTCTTCATCTTGAGTGCAACAAACACCAAGTGGCCAGATCTACATAGTTATGTCAACTTCCCCTCCATGTCTCCCAAGAAACACTATGATCCGAGCAAAAATTCAGATGACAATTCGGGTGATGGGTCCATCCCAATTGATGATGAAATTTTTGGGAGCCATAACTTTTGCACCGTAGCTCTAATTGACTCGTCGTTTGAACTGTTGGAAAGCTAATAATGAGGGGAACATCTTGAGATGGAATTGAGCTTTGCTTAATGAAGTTTGACCCCCTAAAATGCAACGAAAGTCTCCCAAATTTCAATTTCAGTAGTGCAGTCTAAAAATAGTAAGTTTCTAAAAATAGTAATTCCTCGAATTTTGTATTGTTTTAAATCATGGAAGTCAAACCAATTCATATCCCTCAAGATTGGTGACCTTCCACATCCTCCCCACACCTTAAAAACATGTATAAATGAATATGTAACCCAAAATGGAAATTAGACATCTCTTCTCAGAGATAAGCATATGTTTGGGTCTGAAAATTTGATCAATAAAACATCTCTTCTCAGAGATAGCATTATTTGAATTATTTTGTTCCTATTTCTTGAATTATCTTTCAACCAAATCTTTCAAGTTTTGGATCAGTGGTATCAGATTGGTTTGTCTTTAGAGTGTATGATCCCAAGAATGAGGTCAGATTATAAGAAGCTTGGGTGGAAAATAGAATCAACAGACTATCCCTATTCACTCCAAATGACTTCAAATGGTGAACAACAATGAGACATCCAATCCTTTCAAGGAAATGGTGAATGAAGCCCTCCAACAATAGCAAGTGCAGATGCTACAACAATTCACTCAAATTTTACAACAAATCTTGATGGGAAATTTTGACTCCTCATCTGCACCCGCACATCCTTTCAGTGCCCCACCACCCTTCAAAGTTCAGGTGAATTTTGATATCCCTAAATTTGAAGACAAAATCAATGCTGATGTAGTAGAAAATTGGTTGGATCAATTATCTTCTTATTTTTCTGTAAATAAATTCACCGATAAAGAGAAGATCACTTTTGCTCTTTTGAAAGCATCATTGCCTATCAAAAATTGGTGGGAAGTGTACAAAAAGAGATTTTGTGTAGATGATATTGACCTTGAGATAGAACCTACTTGGGATGATTTCATAGAAGCTATGAAGGAAGAATACTACCCCATTGGAGCATATGATGATCTGTATATAGAGTGGCAACAACTTTTCCATGGTAAGGAACAATCTGTTCAAGATTACACTAATATTTTTCATTCTCTATCTGCAATATTGGGCATCCAAGAAAGTGAGAAACATAAGGTTCTCAAATATCATGGTGGACTACAATGGTACATATGGGGAGAAATGGAACTCTTCAATTTGGAAACCCTTGGTGAGGCGTACAAGTTTGCAATGAATATTGAGCAAAAGAATGGAAGAATGAATATGAAGAATCAGCCTTCATAATGGAGAAGTGATAAAGAAGGTCAAAAATGAGGCCAAAATTAGAAGCAAAAGGAAGGAAAGGCTAGGAAATGGTGTGATTATCAAAAATATAGAACTCACTCCAAAGAATAATTTTGAGCCATCAAGTCCCTGCTTTCTGAGTCACAATCCTCAACATCTACTTCTCTACCTCATACAGACACTGTAGTTGAAGAGGTTGAATAAGAGATTATAGATGTTGAGCCTGAAGCCATTATTGCTTCATCATAGACCCATGAGGAGAGGCTAGATGACAAGGAAAGGTTGTTTCACTCTAAGTTATGGGTGAAAGGTAAGCCTTTGCATTTCATTCTTGATAGTGGAAGTCAATACAATTTAATCTCTACTAATGTTGTGAAAAGCCTAAATCTGTCCACGAAGCCTCTCCCAAAGCCATACAGTATTGGATGGTTGAGTCCAAGGAGAAACCTCCGTGTCACCCACCAATGTCCTCTCTCATATGCAATAAAACCTTTCCAAGATGAGGTCTTATGTGATGTGGTCAATCTAGATGTTTGTGATGTACTCTTTGGTCAGCCATTCATGTATGATCGACATGGCACCTATGAATCAAGAACTCAAAGGATTACTCTCACTCTTAGAACATGGTGCTATAGGGTACTAGAGGTACCACCTCCTACATCTGTCTCTCTGATTAGTGCCAAGAAATTTGTTCTCATGGTGGTCAAGCCACAAGAATCCAAAATGGTTGATGTTACAGCCCTGACTACACAAACAACACAACAACAGAAGCAAC